>CM053984.1:26615710-26792747 GCA_028641955.1 Protonibea diacanthus
ACACACTATTCTTAATAAGATATTCAGTACGTAGTCTAATTAATCTTTGGCTCAAAAAAAATCACAATCAGTGACTAAAAATCTTTGAACTGATGAAAATATTTTGAATCAGCAAGTCTGTCTTAACTGAATAAATAGTTGTCCTGCTCCTTAAGCCAGTAAGAGCGCACTGCCGGCTGTGATTTCTAATGGTTCTATGTCGAGGGAAAAGGGTCAGGATTAAGATATGAAGTGCTTCCACTATTCCTGTTGAGCTCACATGCCTTTGTCCATCTTTCAGGTGTACTTTAAGCGGGATGGTGAGCTTATTGATGTGGTACCGACTGCCCAGTCTTCCTCCTCTTTTGAAGATCAAAGCAAGAATCCAAGTCAAGAAAAGAGCAGGGGCAGGAGCCAGGGGCTTCAAAGCTCCCAGGTTCCAATCAGTCGAGACATTGATGACACCAAAGTCCAGAAATCCCTGTCTCTACTGGAACAAGAGGGAAAGCTGACTCAATTGGGACAAGATGGACAGGAACAGGGACAAGAGCAAGGGTCCAAGTCAGACCCCAAGCCAACCACTGAGGTGATCCCTGAGACAGTCGTGAGTCGGGAGTTTCCCCGCTGGGTTCAGAGCAGTGACCCACTCTACTACTTCCAGCACCAGCAGCAGGCAGCAGGTGATGGCACCATGGAGGTGAGAGCCATTCTGACCTGGAGCCTCAACCCCCAGCTGGACAACGAAGCTCTGTTCAGCTGCGAGGTCAACCACCCAGCTCTGTCCATGCCCATGCAGGCAGAAGTCACACTGGGTGAGTCATGCTCCAACACACTCTAGCTGAGGTTGTGCAAGGGGAGTCAGACACACTCCTGGTGTAGTGCTATGAAAATGTTTCATTTTTGTTATTTACTGAACAGATTTTTGTTAGTTGTCAGACATCCTAACATATTAAGTTGACTGTGGATTTAGGGTTGTATTCCAGGAAGGTTGCCCAGGGCTCTCTGAATTTTTGTAACTGGGAAAATGTCAAAAATCATTTTCAGCATAATTGTTCAAAACCACTTGGTTATAGTAACAATAAAAAAAATGTAGAATACTCTGTAAGTTAGACATGGGAATTAATGGTTCAAGCAAATGAATTAATTTAAATTAAATAAAATAAAATCAAATTTTATTTATATAGCCCAAAGTCACAAAATACATTTGCCTCAGAGGGCTTTACAATCTGTACAGGGAGTGACACCCTCTGTCCTTAGACCCTCGGTTCGAGTGAGGAAAAACTTGCCCACAAAAAACCCAGGGAAAAACAGGGAAAAAATGTGGAAGAAACCTCAGGAAGAGCCACAGAGGAGGGATCCCTCTCCCAGGACGGACAGACATACAATAGATGTCACATGTACAGAACAAATCAACAAAGACATATTGTACAATTACAATGAATGATAAAATGACAATGAATTACAATGAATGATAAAATGATTACAGTAACAGTGGAACCTGTAATAGAGATAGAGAGACATCATATCATTAACTAACTATAAACTGTAATGGAGATATGGCAGCAATAATGACAGTAATATGTAGTGGACGTCATGCCGGACCACAGCAGCAGCCACGATCCACAAGAACCTGCTGGACGAGAGAGCACAGAAACTCCGGGGAAGAAGTTTAGTTAGTAACATGCATTAACATGCATAAATGAGACATAGATGTTTACAGATGATGGTGGTGATGGGGAGAGAGAAAGAAAGAGAGAGAGAGAGAGAGAGAGAGATTTCAGTAAAGGGAGATATGACTGTATCTTCAACCAATACCATGCCTGCCTAGGCATAACCTTAAAAGAGACAGACGGAGACAGAGTGAGAGAGGGGAGGGAGGGGGAGTCCCCCATTAGTCTAGTCCTGTGGCAGCATAATTGAGCCAACCCTAGCTATAAGCTCTATCAAAAAGTACTCTTAAAGGTGTTGACTGCCTCCAAAATGGTAGTTTGTTAAGCAGAAGAGGAGCTTGATAGCTGAAAGCTCTGGCTCCCAGTCTTCTTTTGGAAACTATAGGAACCACATGGAACCCAGCATTCTGAGAGCACAGTGTTCTAGAGAGGTAGTAAGGAACTATGAGCTCTTTTAGATATGATGGTGCCTGACTATGAAGAGCTTTGTATGTAAGGAGAAGAAATTTAAATTCTATTCTAGATTTAACAGGTAGCCAGTGCAAGGAAGCCTAAATGGGAGAGATGTGATCTCTGATCTTGGTTCCTGTCAGAACATGTGCAGCAGCATTCTGAATTAGCTGCAAAGTCCTAAGAGATTTATTGGAGCAGCCTGATAACAAAGGGTTACAATAGTCTATCCTAGAAGTAACAAATGTGTGGACTAGTTTTTCTGCATCCTCTTGAGATATAATGTGTCTGATTTTGGCTTTGTTATGTAAGTGGAAGAATGCAGTCTTTGAAATTTGCTTTATGTGGACATTAAAGAACAAATTCTGATCACCCTGGCTGGAGGCCATTCTCTAGAAAGAGAGTTTCTGAGGTGTTTGGGTCCAACTACAAGAACTTCAGTTTTGTCTGATTTTAACATCAGAAAATTGTAGGTCATCCAACTTTTTATATCCTCAAGGCATGCTTGAAGTTTAGTTAGCTGATTGGTTTCATCAGGCTTGATCAATAAATATAATTGGATGTCGTTGGCATAACAATGAAAGTTAATAGAGTGATTCCTAATAATGTCGCCTAGAGGAAGCATATATAAACTGAATAGAAGTGGTCCTAGTACAGAGCCTTGTGGGACTCCGTGACAAACTTTGGTGTGCATGGAGGATTCATCATTGACGTGAACTGAGATCGATCTAAGAAATACGACAAACCAGCTTAGGGCGGTTCCATTGATGCTAATTTGATGCTCCAGTCTCTGTAAAAGAATTTGATGTTCAAACTGAACTGAGAACAAAAAAGCGAATGGGTCATCCTGAGGTTTCAGCAGAGTTTGTTCTGCTTCACTTCAGGTGGTTTGTACTACAGTTACATGAAAAAAAAACTTCACTGGGTACTGTTGGTACAACCTGGAAATATGAGTTGTCACATGTAGGTAAATGTGTACTATTGTGATTTTCATATTTAGACATTTGAAGGTTGTCGTACTATACAACAGCAGTCCAACATGGTATTTTGCTTTTCTATCAGCTGCTCCCAGGGGACCAAAGCTGTCCATGAACCCCAGTAAGGCCAGGGTGGGAGACACAGTACGGATCACTGTCCAGGGCTTCCAGCTGGGAACTTCTGCAGTAAGTTTCCAACACAGTGGCCCCTTGAATACAGTCTGTGAAGTGCAAACAATATTACCAATGGGTGAGGCCCACCCTATGCGTACAGGCACGCATATTGTGAGTACACCAAATAATGAAGGATGACTGGTGATCAGTGATGGGAATAACGGTGCTATAAGTAACGGCATTAGTAACGGCGTCACTTTTTTTCGGTAACAAGTAATCTATTTGATTACTCTTCCCATCATTATAACGCCATTACCATTACTGCCAAAAAATGTGGCGCGTTACTATCATTGAAGGCAGCTGTTTTTCATCAGACCAAAGCCAAGCGGCAAACATTTTTCTTGTTTCTCCTTCATTGGTGAAGGCAGGGGCACGAGACAATTGCATAAATGATGACGATTGGCTGAGGCTGAGTAAAATGCCAATCAGAGGTGGAGTTGGGCAGGTGAAGACGACACAGGACATTCACGTGAGTCAAAGAGAAACACGAATGGCCCGAATAATCCAAAAGTAGCCTTCTTTAAATGGAAGTATAGCCATTACTTTTCCTTCCAAGAAATTAAGGGAACAAGTGTAACCATGAAATGCACATTATGCCCTGGAGACAAGAGCCTTTCCACGTCAGTGTCAAGCATAAACACTATATAAACATAGTAATTCTAATCTACAATAATCCATGACATTTTATTGGATGCTAGTCTCACTTTCCCACAGCAACGTTAAAATAGTTTAGATTTGTGTACTGTGGATTTCTGTTATGGATTGTACTAAGTGTCCATTTCATTATTATATATATTATATTATTCAGATATATTCAGATTTATCATAAATAATTGAACACACACATGTATTTTACATTCTGTCAAAGAGGGATGGAGGTGGAGTCCAAATTCTTTGATACATTTGAGCATTTAAAAAATTGAAAGTAACGCAATAGTTACTTTCCAAAGTAACTAGTTACGTTTATAATTTGTAACTCAGTAACTACTTTAGTTACTTTCTGGGAGAAGTAACTAGTTACTGTAACTAGTTACTTTTTTAGAGTAACTTGCTTAACTGCTGGTGGTAAGTGTCATACCACGTGCGAATGCAGCGGACGCTTGTGCACACGCTCGTATCAATGTACAAATAATTATTTACTTTATGATGATGAATTTTGAGTTTAACAGCTGCTTCACTTCACAATTCAAGCAGTCCATGTATTACCAAGAGAGACCGAGTGACAGTTTAGGCTATTTCAGTCACATGTGCACACATTAAGGTGTCTGAAGTGTTGGCTTTAGTACAATAGTGACACGCATTAATGCCTATAGTGTGTGAATGCCTATAACGGGATGATGAGATGTATCAGGGACTGATACACCTCAACAATTGCTCAGGCGCGAAACTGAGGAAGAGGCAGTGCGCATTTACGCACAAGGTACACTCGATCATCAGGACCTGACAGTTATTCATTTTCTATGTTCTGCAGCTGATCTAAACAGATCAGCTGTTACACATAGTCTCAGGTTCATATGGGATTGTTTAGAAGAAAGCAGAACTTATAGATGAATCCCAATCCCCATCAGAGCTGTCAGGATATTTTTATTTTTAAGTAGCTGAAATTATTTTAGTTATCCCTTTCACCCTTGCCTTTTTTACATTTAACAAAAAACATTAAACAGACCATTCTTTCCGTTTTTTTGTCTGAATCAAAATCGAAAAACCAAGAAAACCAAATTCAAATAACGGTCCGATTTTGGTTTCTGTAAATGCCTCTTTTCATCTTTAATCTTGTAAAGAAGGTGAAGAAAAGTAAAACAGGTGAGCTTCACAGAAGTCCAAGTAGCCTTAATGTGGGCCTTAAAAAAAGCCAAGAGAATAAAGTGAACCTGAGGCACCCTGGTACAGTAGCTCAAGCTCTCAACACCAATATTACATAAAGTGGAATTTGAATGGACAGGATTTTTTAACAGCACCAAAACAAAAGACATAAAGCAACGGGGGGAAAAAACAAGACACTAGCACAAAAAGGGAAACATTTTGGGAAAGTTGCTTCCAGAGCGAGTGTAGCTGTGACCAAAGAGCCAGTGCGCCAAAGCAGCAGCAGCAGGGTGTGGGGCCAGTGGCGTAGCAGGGAAAATTACATTTTCTAGTTATGAGTTATACTGTAGGCATTCACACGCTATAGGACTTAATGTGTGTGTAACTATTGTACTAAAGCCAACGCTTCAGGCACCTTAACGTGTGCATGTGTGACTGAAATAGCCTAAACTGTCACATCGGTCTCTCCTGGTAATACATGGACTGCTTGAATTTTCACTGTCCTTCAAACAGCAGCATCTGTTTTTAATTCCAAGTTTTGCAAAGTGCAAAAACTTTCACCTTGATATTTTAGCACGGATGTATACCTAGCTGAATTGCACTGTAGGACGAGAACGAGTCTTCGAACCTGTATGCCTACTGTGAATTACCACATCAAACGTGACGTGCTAACATGGACGCAGCTAGGAAGCCGCCAGGTTTGCTTCAGGGAAAATTCATTTTTAAGAAGCTTCCCAATGGAAACCTCAACAAGACTAAGGTTGTTTGCACCTTGTGCAATGCGGAATTAGTTTACTGTAGGAGTTCTTCCAGTCTCAAGTACCACCTAAATGCAAAGCATCCCTTAGCTAATGCTGCAGATGCCGGGTCAAGCACTGATGTAGCGCATGGGAAGAATCGTTGTCAAACTACTTTGAGTGCAACCGAGGCAAGCCCATCAGCGCAGCTCTATCAGACAAGCTAACTAATCTCCTGCCATAACTGTCCCATGCGAGAGACGTTTTTTCTTTAGCAGGTGATGAAGAAAATACATACTGATACATAGAAAACTTGAAGCCAAGTAGTATCCATCTGGGGCTAGCCTGTAACCCCTACTGTCTGGTCCCTTGATCAAGGTAATACACATTGGGGGCAGTGTAGACTTGCTAATAGAGTAACCAAACAATGTCTGGGAATCACCCCAACACCATTGTTTAGGTCAGAACCTTCCTCACATACCAAATGTGTATTCTTACCTTTGTCTGTTTGGCTCCAACTTCCGTGATCTCATGTAACACCACCTTTTGTGACCTATCCCCTTCTCTCACCTTGTTGTCCAATCCTTTTCCTTACCTCCTACCTTTGCCCATCCCCTATTTACATATGGCTGTTTTCGTATAAAAGTGTTCGGCCATTTGCCCCCGGTCAACTCACTGGATCAGATACCCCCAGAATCACAGTTCACCAGCATGCCGACATGCTTTCGAATAAACACACCACCACAGCAAACTCCTCAATTGGACTCGATGATTTCTTCGACAATTTGGTGCCGTGACCCGGATGGCAACACACTTCCACGGAGACTCCTCTTTGCAAATTAAACTAAGAGGTAAGGGCCCTTGAAAACCCAATTCCTGTTGCTGTGTGTTGTTGAGGTCTGTGAAGCTGGAGTCCCAAAGGAGTTGATGCCATCCAATTTTAATGTGAAGTTTGCTGTGGTTTGTTGGTATGTTTAGGAATGGTTGCATTTTCAAAACAAGAATCTGTCTTGATTGAAATTGTTTTCCTCTTCCTGGCCTATCTGACTTGCCTCTTCTAATGGTGTAACATTAAGGTCTTGGTTAGAATCACAGAAAATAGAAAAGACCAGATAGTTGAATCTTGTGAAAGACCAGGTATATATGAGCTCTGTGATTCTATTTTCTTTGGAAGTCGACGTGTGATTTGTGACTAAAAATCAGTGATTTAGAACACTGTAGTCACCCCGGGTAGTGTTGGGAACACTAGAAGAGACGTCCAGAGAGAGTGCCAAGAGAAATTGAAGATAGTGAGGCACTAAGGCCTGGGGCCTGATGGAAAGCAGCTGGTGGGGAAGAAGAAGTAGAAACTGTGAATCGCTCTCCCAGGGATGACTTGCTCTCCTACTTAGGATATATTTCATTTCTGTAGGATCTGATTTACTCTCCTTACGTGAATAGGAATGACGGTGTCTTCTGAGTAGAATGTTGATTGAAAGGTTTGGCAAGTGATTTGAGGGTATGAGTAAGTGTTTATGAAAGCGTGTGGAGGGATCATTTGAAAGGACAATGGAAGTTATTTATTTAGGTCTGAGATTGGATTTAATGGTTGTGTGAAGTAATATGTATGAGAATTGTAAACAAGTGTTTGTTTTTGTTAAATTTGTTGTCACGTGTTGAAATAACGGTCTTTTCGACTTCAAATGGGTCATGCTTTGACTGGATCAGATTTGAAGATCTGAAAGATTACGCTTCCTCATCCAGATCAAAACCAGCTCTTAAATTCTCTCTCAGACTTGGAGAGATGAAAGCAGGCGCTGCAGAATCTCAAAAGATTTGCTTATAGGTCAAAATAAGTAGTTAATGCACAATAATAATAATAATAAATTTAAAACACAGCGCAGAGTTAAACAGTGCAATAACTAGAACAAAACATAAAAACTCCAAAAAAGTTCTTCCTGAAGTAAATAAAACAAACGATTAAATCAAAAGATTTAATTTGTAGAACTGTTTTTTGTATTCTTGGTTCATGTTTCTGGTTGGCTTCATGTGTGTCTATCTGTTACTAATGAAAAGGAATATCTTTCTATATTTTAAGCTTAGAGGGTTATTCTAATAAAATGACAATCTGAGGTTACAAAAAGAGTATTGTTGTATTGTTGAGTATTGTTTGTGGGTCAAAATGTAATGGTTTAAAGGAGGATAAATGGCAGAGGAACACTCCAGGATAAAAGAGTTCAAACCAAGCTGTGGACTAGAAGTCATTCACACCTTGGACAAAGACACCTTCCTGAAACAAAAGCACTGTGAATTCTTCCACCAGAGCCAACATTTGGTGAGAACATTTCTAAATTGTACTTGCAAGACTCCAGTCAAAGCCTACCCTGTCTATGGCACCCTCCAGCAGAAAGGCCAACAACTGATCTAGGCTCTTCCTATTAAATTGTAAAAGCAGTTTGTTTTAAAGATGGATTGATTATTAATTGACAGGTTAAATGTATTCTATATACCTACTTGCTTAATAAATTAGAGTACTATCTATTATACACCAGATCTTGCATTTCTAGACAACCCTACACAACCCTAAATAACACATCAGCAGTCCAGCAGCTACTCCCTCTGCATTTTTTTCTGTTCTTTTAGTCTATAGACCTTCATCATAAATTTAACAGGGACAAGACAGGAAATATGTTCTGACAGATTCTATGATGATCCCCATAAGTGATCCCCATAACCTTGTGTTATTACATGTTCCTCTGAACTTTACCCTGACACTATAGAATCTTCTTTCACAACTCTGATTTTGTTTTCTAAAACTGATGGCTCTACTCATAGAGAGAATGGAGTGCCATATGCAGAGTATGCAATATGTGAACATTTTTTAATTATTAAAAGCATTGCCCTGCCATCCTCAAGCTCCGCCCAAGTAGCTGAGATATATGCACCAATGAGAACCGATCAACAGCAAAAGGTAAAACTGTTCATATTATAACAGACTCCATATATGCATATATGTATCTATGTATTTTCAGTGTTTGCATTGATTGTTAACTTAACAATATGGGCAAACTGAGGATTATTACATCCTCAGGGACATCCATTAAGAATGGCAAAACACTGTTAGATTGGTGAACTGTTAGGTGCATGCCAACCACCATGACCTGTTGCTGCTGTTAAGTCTGTTAACTTCAAATCAATGACCCTGTCTTTTCAGGCAATGCCTTGGTTGACCATGCAGCCAAGGGAAACGCCAAAATTGTATTTTCTGTCTAGGTTCTATCCTATACCTGCTAATGACTTTGCTTCTCCTACTGACGTGGCCTTTTACAGGAGGCTGCTGATGTGTAGCAACAATGGTCTTGGTTTTCTCATGGTCGTAAATATGTAAATAACCTGTAGGTCCACAATGACGGCCGCATTGTGGCACCCACACATCTGTACCTGTGGTTAGCTCACATGTAACATAGCTTGTCACATGTGGCTAAAGGGGGGATGTGTCTGATAATGTTGAAAGACTGGTGCTCCAGAATTTCCAACTTCTGTACAAAATTTCCAACTTATGTACAAAAGTAGTGTGAAAAATGCCTAATTTGTCACACAACCCGTGTACAACCATACAGACAACGTTGTTGACACACCCTTCCCCACGAGAACCTTTTGAAACAATGCAAATGGATGTTATCTATCTGCAAAAATGTGACTGATATGGAAAAATCTTGTATGTATGTGTTTTTGGTCAAACTGACATGAAGCCAGGAACTGCAAGAAAAACTGACACTGTTTCCACAGGAAAATGCCTGCTGAAAGACATTGTTCTCAGATTTAACATTCCACAGAGCATCAACTCAGACTGAAGTCTGAAACAGATGATGCTGTTACGTCTGGCCTTAATGTCAATGAGTTCAGCACCCACTCCAATGACTATATCAAGCAACTCAGTGCTATGCATGAAGAATATGGATCTCCATGCAACGGTTGAAGCTACAGTGCTTTTCTTCTGCTCTAACCTCTGCTGTTCAGCTGTTCCACAGACAAGTAAAAGTTGTCCAGTGTTCTCCTAGTGACAAAATGCTGCAACATCCATCCAGGGGACTGAGTATGAGTCAACAGAACAGAGTTCCAAAGGAAGAACACCTGAAAGCCACATTAGTACAAAACACCAACACCTCCTGCTGATCACCAACATGGCAGTCGACGCTGAAGACCACTCCACCTGGACCCACACATCTATGGAAGAAAACGTTGTAGTGAATTCTTGTGGCTGCCGAAGTCGGTCTGTGGACGCTTGGGAAGAAAAGAGCCGCGACTCGTCTTGACTTGAATAATTAGGACTTTATTCAAAGAAACAAGCGAGTCTGAGATGCATCTCTTTGAATCTTCATGCCGAATGGTCCGAATCCCCTCTCTTCTCCTGGGCTAGGTCTTATATTCAGAAACTCATAAATAAACATTCTGTCCTTTTAAGGAATCAACCTCTGTCATTATCTTCCCTAACTTACTTGACCATCTGTTTTCTTATCAAGAGAGATCATAAATACCATAGAATGCTCATTCTAGCAGACCCGCACATCATCTACCTAAAGGGTCGATCGTAAATACAACAGTGTTTATTTGGTCCTGCAGCGTGAGATTGTAAATGCTAACAAATGGTTAGGCTTCACGGAGAGAGGGGTCATTGCACAAATGGTTAGGCTCTTACAAATATGCACTTTCACCTTAGGAGAGACAACATAATATTATAGATGGCTAAAAATATACTACAACGTCTCCTCCACCAGAGGTCAACAAGACCCCTCATTACACTTTGGGTCTTCACTCTTCATCCTGTGAGTCTTCTTCTTCACCAACGGAGCCATAAGATGTTGGTCACATCCTGAGAACGATCTCCTCCTCTAAAGGACAACGCAGGCTCAAAGGCCCACTGGATCAGATACCCTCTGTGACCGTCAGTTCACCAGCGTGCTGGCATGCTTTCTGAATAAACACACCACCACAGCAAACTCCTCAACTGGACTCGATGATTTCTTTGACACAGGCCGTATTGTGCAGTAGAGGAGATCTAGTTTGTAACCAGAAAATGTGAACAAGCTGGTGTGCCTGAGTGACTGGTGGAAGAAGGAGAAATAGAGCTTGGACTGATTGACACAAAGCTACTGACTGATGCATTTTGGAAACAGGAGATGAGCACCTGGTCTAATGTGCCACCTGAGAAATCCATTCTCAAAGACTAACTTTTAGTAATTACTTAGGTAGCACACATATTCTGAATGAGACATTTTAATCTAGATTAATCTAGATTAATTCCATGATTACAGTGAGATTAATCTAGATTAAAAAATTAATCTATGCCCACCACTAATTATAACCCTGTTAACTATTAACTGTTCCTTACAATACATCATGCTTAACCTTAAACAATATGATGCCATGAAGTGATCAAAATGTTAAACAAGCAGAAATTTGATCAAAAGGAATAAATAGAACATCTGAAAAAAAGGGGAAGTAATAACAAGAAGTAGAAAAAAGGAACCATTCCAAGTCCAAAGGAAGTGAGACTGTCAGCTGTGGATCCAGTAAGTTTCAGCTCAGTTTATAATCAACACTTTATCATGACCTGTATACAAAATCTCACACTAATACAGCGTCTATCAGTCTTTGTTCATATTAATAAAGTTTTTTATAAAAAAAAGCTTCAGATTTGACATTGAAGAAACACATTGTTCCAGTGCCATGTTCCCATGTTAAAGGCTAAGAACATGGTTCAGACTCCACAGCAGCTGCTGAAGGAGAATTTAATTCAATTAAATTTATTTATATACAACCCAAACTCCATGTAAATAAAAACAGACTGCAATGATTTGTAAATCTCAGAAAACTATATTTTATTCCCAATAGAACACAAACAACATATCATGTATTGAAACTGAGACATTTCACCATTTCATAGAAAATATTAGCTCATTTTGAAATTGATGGCAGCAACACATCTCAAAAAGTTGGGACAGAGCAATGTTCACCACTGTGTGGCATCCCCTTGTCTTTCAACAACTACACGTGTATGTCTTACACATGTTTTATGATGTGCCAAATGTTTTCTATTGGTCAAAGATCTGGACTGCAGGCAGGCCAGTTCAGCACCCATACTCTTCTCCTGCAAAGCCATGGTGTTGTTCAGGATACAGTATGTGGTTTAGCATTGTCTTGCTGAAATATGCAAGGCCTTCCTGAAAGAGACACTGTCTGGATGTGAGCATATGTTGCTCCAAAGCCTCTGTGTACTTTTCAGCATTGATGGTACCTTTCCAGGTGTGTAAGCTGCTGACAACATAGGCACTAATGCAACCCCATACCATCAGAGATGAAGAGTTTTGAACTGTCTGCTGATAACAAGCTGGATGGTCCTTCTCCTCTTTAGTGCGCAGGACACATCTCCTATGATTTACAAAAAGAATTAAAATTTTTGATTGATATGACCTCTGAACAGTTTTCCATTTTTCGGCAGCATTTCTGGATCATGTTGACATATGACTGCTTCTTTACATGATGCAGCTTTAACTTGCATTTGTGGATTGCACGCCGAACTGTGTTCACAGACAGTGATTTCTGGAAGTGTTCCTGAGCCTGTGCAGTAATTTCAAGAATCAAGAATCATGCCTGTTTTTAATGCACTGCCACCTGAGGGCCTGAAGATCATGAGCATCTAGTTTTGACCTTTGACCTTGTCCTTTGTGCACAGATACTCCTCCTGATTCTCTGAATGTTTGATGATATTTTACACTGTAGATGGTGGGATCTTCAAAGTCTTTGCAATTTTACGTTGAGGAACATTTTTCTGAAATTGTTACACAATTTTTAGACGTAGTTTGTTGTCATGTTACTGCCAACTTGCCAATGAACCATATTAACTGTCAAATGCTCCTCCAGTTGTTTTTGATTTGTGCCATATATATACGTTGCCTCTGTCCCAACTTTTTTGAGATGTGTTGCTGCCATCAATTGCAAAATGAGCTAATATTTTCCATGAAATGGTAAAATGTCTCAGTTTTAAATTTTTTTTTTATGCATTTTTTTCACCAGTTCACACAGGTCCCAGACACCTTAATAACATGTCTGTGAAATCCTTTGGTCAAAATTCCTCACAGATCAAGCACAGCAGCCCTCTCTGTACCCTGTCTGTACCATGTGGCGCTCAGGTGGTCAGTTTTCGTGTCTGTCCCTCAAAATGCAAATGAGCTGCTGCCGGCTGCTGTTCATTCCGCCCCCTCTTCCTCCACACTTAGTGCACCAACCTGAGTTCGGCGTCAGGTTGCCATGACAACAGTTGAGCACAAGCACTGGACATGGCTTCCAGTGAACACATGCCGCGGCAACCTTATATGTTCGAGCCAGAGTCACACCTGAAAAATGAAGAGGCCCCAGAAGAAGTAAGAGAACCGTGGAGAGAACAGGACGTTTCTGAATGGTAAGTTTATGTAATGTGTTTTCTCTTTGTATGTTTCGGCTAACGGCTAGCGCTAGGCTAATGTTGCTAGCGTGTATGTAGCGTTTACATGCTATTGGAAAAATACGTATATGAATTGAGCCAGCACTTTCTCCAAAATCACCAGCCACTCAATAGCCATGCTTTAGTCTGAACTCTATTAGTCACATTACTTTTTTTACCTTCACGTTTTACCTACATTTAGGTGGTGTCGGGAGCTAACTTTGCCAGAGCAGGCACTGTAGGTCTTTCTGGAACCTCATAACTAGTATGTTTATCAGATATTGAAGCATAGATTTGTACTTTTTGCGATGAAAAACTTTGAGAATTGTTGCATCTTCTAACCTGTTGTACTTAATAAAATATTCAAATAAAGTACATCTGCAATGTTGTCACTTATTGAATTTCTTTGCTATTATAGGTGTACTTATGGAAATTGTGCCACAATGCCCACAGAGCCAGAGAAAGGAGATACCACAGGTAGCATGAATGTGTGGTGAATGAACTTGTCATTACGTAGTCATAATTTCTATAATGTAATGTGACTTACAGTTTCTAATTTACTAGGTAACAAGAAGACTACAGCAGGAAGAGAGGGGTACGTTATTTTATGCATACAAGTAGTCTGTTAATATTGTAATATAAATGAGTGTTAGAGCCATTTTTTGTTTGTGTGGGTTTCTTTATTTTCTTTTGTGTATTACCTGCAGGTCACCGTAGTTGGCGCTCTGTATTGTGGGGTGCAGATAATTGTTAAATAGGTCCTCAGCAGGTGTGCTGCTGACTGGGGAAGCACACAGTTTTTGACCCTTTGTTTTGATTTACATGCAAGTTATGAAGTTAATGTAAGTGCATGAACAGTTCGGCGAGGTGAGGTAGCTTATTTGTCAAGATCGCAACATAGGAAATAAACGTTTGATGACTGCAAGGACGCCCGTGTGTTTGATTCATTCAATGGACCCAGAAGACGACGTGTTAACTACTACCTAAGTACCGGTGCAGCAGCCCCTCAGTGGCTTAGGTTCGTTTTGTTGTTTTAATTTGGTAAGAACAAGTCATACATTAAGTCAAAAACTAGAGTTGCTGGAGCCAACGCTGGGTTTTCCGCTGAGCCACATGGAAGATGTCAACAAACAGCCGTGTTTCCTGGAGTGATGCCGATCATCAGCTGATTCGTCTCACGAGTTAGGACTACCACCTGATGGCGCCCACTGCTTCCATTAAGGTATGAGCAGTAGCGCTACCAACTCCATGGCCAATAAAAATAAATAAATAAAGGTGTGCGCACGATTTGCGGGCGTAATTCCAATGCATTGGTTGCTAAAATGATGATTGCTTCATAAGACTGAACTTTCTCATCGTGTATATTGGATTTCATTATGGACAGTAAATCTGACGAGTCGGTCATGGAAATGGCTGCTGCCACTGCTTCCAGTGAAGTCGGAAATTTAATGAAACACACTTGGGTAAAAGTAAAAGAACTGTTAAGTTAACACATGCTTTTGTTGAAAAATTGGAGAAATTACAAAATGTAAAAAAAGATAAACAAGGTCAAAAATATAAGAAAGGTAACTGAAGAGCATATGCATAAAAGCAATGTTGCAGAGGTAAAGGGTACACTGGGAAAAATTCTTTATTTGTGTGAAGAGGCTTGGTTTAGCAGAATCAAGAGGGGACAGCTTTGCAACTACAGTTGCTGTTGTTGACACAACCAAAGGCTCATGTTCAATCCCACAGAGGCAGGTCTAAAAATGCCTGTGTCTGTTGCTCCCAGTCTCACACATTGGAGGAGTGTCTGAAGATGAAAGGGAAGAAGCATCGGGACAAAATTGTCTTTCTGAAGGAGAAAGAGATGTGTTTTGGCTGCCTGACACATGAGCAAGGATTGCGACAGGCGCCTAACTTACAAAGAATGTGGTCAGAATCATCCTACGGTGCTTCATATTTCTGAAAAGCCAAGAACAGCACAGAGAAAGAACACTCTAAAGCAACTTGACATGTCAAACCACCCTCTTTAGAAACTTGTGGTCATACAGAGGCCGGAGAGGAGGATAGCCTTTTGTCCATTCTGCGAATCCAGGTTAAATCCATCAAGGGAGACAAAATAATACAAACCTATGCATTTCTGGACCATGGCAGTACAGCTACATTCTGTTCAGAGCATCTTGTCTGCGTGCCTGAAGAAAAATCGCTCCTTTTTAACATGGGAGTTAATGGGAGTGCTGGAGGGACTAGCTGATGCTCCGAGGCTCATAACACCGAAACAGTAAGACTGACAGCTTCAGTAACTACACCATTGTTCTTCAAGTTTATTATTATTATTATTATTATTTTTCTTCTTCCGTACGTTTTTTACAGCCTTTCAAGTCCCACAAATCCTGTCCTACAAACATAAAAATAATACCACCAGATGCCACCATTCAGGACAATGGAGGTATGACTTCACAAATCTCTACTATTAATACTGTACAAATGATTAAATATTTTGTAACATTTTCCCACCATAAGGATGAATGGAAAATCCTCAAATCTCTCAACAGATCCACTACACTTTAAACAACAACAACTACTGCATACTTTGTCCTACAGACTTAATTGAAATTACTACTTGTACACAAGATGTTAAACTATGAATCTTGTACTCAACTTCACAAAATCTTTTACCGTTTTTAAACAATTAAACACTAAATTTGAGTATGTTTTTACTCCACAGCAGCGTTTACAATGGGTGTGTATTATGCCTGCTAGAGCGGGTGACGTCAGAGCTAGAATGAAAGAACAGCTAACAAGTCCGTCAAAAAATAAAACATACCAGTCTGTCCTGGCCACAAATGCTACAGACATGATTTACCCAGCAAAACGTAGGAAAACTGGATACCTACGCAGTGATACCACTACTGAAGCTGTCAGCCTTACCGTTTCGGTGTTATGAGCCTCGGAGCACCAGCTAGTCCCTGCAGCACTCCCATTAAATCCCATGTTAAAAAGGAGAGATTTTTCTTCAGGCACGCATACAAACCCGTTCCTTTACCAGACGAATTAAGTCCATTCCGTACCAGAAATCACATTTTAAAAGTACCAGACAATCAGGAAAGCCTTGTAATACACCCGGTCAAGTTGTTTCAGCGATATTTACAACGGTCTAGCCGGAAATTGGTCATTTCTGTCGTGTACTCCCTAACGTGCTCTGAGCTGCAGTCTGACACACGCGCATCTCTAATTGGGGCCCGGCAGATGGTGCTCTTTGCTTGGTAAACTCATGGCTGCACAGTTTGGCCCCAAACCGATCATTTCTGTCGCGTACTTCCTTCCGTTATCAACCATACTGTGTCAGTCTGTGCAGCAGTCTGACACACAGACGGTTAGCTGCCCATTATGTGCCACATTAAAAAGGAGCGATTTTTCTGCAGGCAAGCAGACAAACCCGTTTCTCTACCAGGCGAAAGAAATCCTTTCCGTACGACTTTATCTGCCGTTTGCAGCTGTTTACTCTCGATCAGCGTCTCTCCCTCTGTCACTCAGACACACGCGTACCTGTCCTCTCTGGTTAGCACGCCGCTAACGTGCACATGTAGCACACGGAGTCTGCCAGCTGCTTGTAACGAGGTACGACAATTGAACTGGCGAGTCGTTAACATAAAGACTGCACACAGAGTTTGCCAGCTGATTGTAACGAGCGGACCCAAATGGACCGGTAACGTACTGGGCATTTAGCTTTACATAACTTAACACGGCTAGCACGAAACTGTTAACTTTGTTAGTATGTTTGTTTAGTTACATACGTGTTTTTATTCTGGTCATGTTGTGATCTGTGCCATCATATTTGATGAGAGCAGAACAGCTGACTTTTAACAGTTAAAGGTGCAGTGACAAATATTGCAAATATAGAAAGATTACTCAACTTTTTTTCAGGTAATCCCACGCTTTCTTAGAACACTGTACAAATTCATAAAATATTTCAAAATATCCTACAATTCTATCTTTTCATACAAATTTCCACAGATGCATGGGGCATTTCGGCAGAGGGCATCCACACCATATTTTCGCAGGAAATACAATTTTTCTAGTTATTTTTATTTTTCTTCTTCCGTACGTTTTTTTTTTTTTTTTTTTTACAGCGTTTCAATTCCCACAAATCCTGTCGTACAAACATAAAAATAATACCACCAGATGCCACCATTCAGGACAATGGAGCTATGACTTTACAAATCTCTACTATTAATACTGTACAAATTATTAAATATTTTGTAAAATTTTCCCAGACTCTGTGTGCTACATGCGCACGGTTTGTTTACACTTAGCGTAAGTGGCGTGCTAACCAGAGAGGACAGGTACGCGCGTGTCTGAGTGACAGAGGGAGAGACGCTGACTGAGAGTAAACAGCTGCAAACGGCAGATAAAGTCGTGTACAGACCAAACCGTTGTAGTTATCATCAAACCGACTTTGAGGCTTTCCTGATCTGTGGGTGACCTTTTTACGTCATTTCTGCCACGGAAAGGATTTCTTTCGCCTGGTAGAGAAACGGGTTTGTCTGCTTGCCTCCAGAAAAATCGCTTCTTTTTAATGTCGCCCTCTGGGCATCCACACCAATGAACTTGAAGAACAAAATCGCTCCTTTTTAACATGGGAGTTAATGGGAATGCTGCAGGGACTAGCTGGTGCTCTGAGGCTCATAACACCGAAACGGTAAGGCTGACAGCTTCAGTAATGGTATCACTGCGTCGGTAAGATCTGAAGTACAAAATCGCTCCTTTTTAACATGGGAGTTAATGGGAGTGCTGCAGGGACTAGCTGGGGACTGGGGACTGACCAGCTTCAGTAATGGTATCACTGCGTAGGTATGCTCTTTCAGGCACACTCAACTAGAGTCAGACTCTGAGCACAAAGAGGCAACAGAACAAGTCCAAAAAGCGAGCAGAGAAAAGGATATTTCTGAATGGTAAGTTTATGTAATGTATTTTTATATCGTTTTATATGTTTGCACTCACTGGCTAACTGGCAAGCGCTAGGCTAATGGTGCTACCCTGTAGTGTGTTTATGTACTGGCTATTGGAAAGCTACGTAGATAAATGTAATTCATTACAAGTAACGTCGTAACATTACTCAGCTATTCCCCTTACACCAGTAACATACAAGCTCAGCTAGCATGTTTTCTCCACAACCGTACAGGTGGGAAATTATTTTTTTAGACACTCACCAGCCACTTATTAGTAACTCATTCTTTTGTCTGAACTCTATTAGCCACGTTACTTTCGTACAGACATTTGGCAGCGCAGACTATGGGCCTTTATGTCTAAGGGGAATAGAGCAGTAAGTTATTTTATGTGTATTAGTAGTCTGTTGGATACAAATGAGTTGACTGGAGCTAGCTTTGCCAGAGCAGGCAGAAACCTCATAACGTGTATGTTTACCAGATATTGAAGCATGGATACTATGTACTTATTGACATGAACTTGAATAAATTGTTGCATTCTGTAACCTGTGTGCTTAATAATTTTCATAATTTCTATCATCTAATGCGACTTACCGTTTCCAGTGTATTAGCTTACAAGAAGACTACAGCAGGTTCCAGCCCACCAACATGCATGGCTGACCACCAGCCTGCCTTGAACCTGTGTGTACTCTACCAAGCAGACTATGGGCCTCTACAGTTTAGGGGAATAGAGCAGTAAGTTCTTTTATTCATAGACGTAGTGTGTTACTATTGTGATATACATGAGTAAGGATTAAAGTACAATAAAATACTGTCCCCTCTATCTTACATTGCTTACTGTTAATTTGTTACTTGTTATCATGTTACATATCAAACACTGAAAGCACACAGAACAGTTCAGATAGATTTAACCTTTATTGTCATGATTCCGTCAAACATCACACAACTTTTGAAGAAACTTGTTCAATATACTACCTAGAACAGCAGTCTGAAAAAGTTTTGGTCAGCACTTTCACAGAATTTCAGAAGAGAAGATGGACACATGTTATAAAAGCATGTCACTCTGTAGTTTAGACTAACCATTATGTACACTTTGTTTTGGCTGTTACAGATACTAGGCCTAAAGGAGCTCTGTAAGCTGGTGTTGGGGAATTTCTTGGCCGGAGAAACAGGGTGGTATTGCTCAGCTGTGTGGTGCGACGGAGACGACCCAGACAGTCAAGGAAGCTACGCGGGGTCAGACCGGTCCTTGAGTAAACCTCGACACATAGCTGGCTACAACCTCTTGCTTCTCTGGTCTTGCAAACTGGGCTGCGAGACGCTCAGGGATGGGGATCTTCAACACCTCATCCACATATGGGCCAGAGTCTAGGAAAACCTTCTCGAAGATGAGGTCCAACATAACCTATAAAACAATAAAGGAGAGAAAAAAATGTTGATGTAGATGTTGGCACATTCTTTGATTTATTGCCATTTTTAATAAAATGTTGTAAAACTTACCGATTGGTTCTACTTTCACTGTCTTAGCTATTGCAGTTGTTGGGAAGTTCAATCTGAACAGCAGCTCACCAGTTGACGTTGCAGCTTAGGGACACCCTGCACTTTCATTGAAGTGGAGGGCTGTCAGGTAGAGTTTAAAGCAAAACAATAACAGAAGTATGAGAAATATGATTGAGAGCGCAAATATAAATATACATTGTACTCATTCACTAAGTATCAGAATTACCTTTATTTGCCAGGACACAAACACACACACAAACTATCCATATTGAGAGCAACATGTAAGCAGTCATATTCCTTGTGTGTACACACACCTGGCCAATTAAGACTCTGAAAGTTATTACTTGTTAATTGTTTCAGTCCAGAAACCTGCATGAACAGGCAGCCCGACATGTCACTAAAACGGGACAGTATCCAGGTGGAGCTCATGGACTGAACTGATGCTGTCCTTACTGTATTGTAGCTTTGTTTACTTTATATACCCAGCTCCCTAAGACTGGATATAGCTTCAGCCTGTGCTGTAAAATAGCGAGGGGTCTCTCTTTCTCTCAAACTGAGGGGGACACAGACAATAAAAGTGAGGGGGTGCCGTTAACAGAAAGTTGAATAAGAGAAACATTATTTTGTATCGTTAATGAAGGTTACGCTCAACACACAGCTGCATGTGGGACCGTGAGAGCAGAGGGTGAGTTATACATGTCTTTCTTTACCTCTGTAAACTGAGCAGGAACAAAAAGTGTTCGTCTGACAGACAGACATCCAACTAAAAAATTACTGTCGTCATGTTCATGTATCACAGGCAAGTACAGCTGATATGAGACAGCAGTTAGCGCCGATTAGCACGACCTAACGCTAACTAGCCGATTGGTACAGGCATTACTTGCTTGCTACTTGATCCACACGAATGTAGCGCCAGTGGTTTGTAAGTTGAATGTCTGCCTGTAAGATCGCTGTGAATCTTTGAGGCTTCTCTGCAGGCTGTGGTGCTGCCTGTCTGCATGCAGCTGTGTGTGCTGAACATAACGCTAGCTAGCTGTTGGTGTTAGCTTGTGGTAATTGGACAAAAGAAACACAAAGCACACTTACATTTCCGTCGTCTATAGTTTTCCACGGACAGTTGGTATTACTGGCTGGGGCCTCCGTTTTTTAGTCCTCTTGGGCTGTTGCCAATATAGCGACTTGTGTCAGTCACTGTAGCCAACAGCAGAGTAATGAGCATGCTTAGGTCTGAACCTTGCCAAATGGCCAGCCATTCTTCTGAAGCTGAAGCTGTCGGAGTTTCACCTGAGCTTTGCGCTGTAGGGCGTGGCAGGTGGAGACTGGGTGTTGGCCTCTGCTGGAGAGTTCAGGAAGTGGGTCTGGCCTAATGGCTCGTGACGCAGAGAGTTGAGCGGAATCTGAACGGTGGTGGCAAGCGGCAAGAGGGGGGTGCGCCGCAGCACGGCACGCAAAATGGACGCGGTTGTTGTTTTTAAGACTGGGGGAGTTTGTACGCACCTGAATTCAAAAATATTAGTGTAGAAGAGCTGTAAAAGTGATTTTTGCATAATATGTCCCCTTTAAGGTGGCTGTTGCATGGTTGGTCAAATGGAAGAAGAGCCTTCTGCAGTTAAAGCAAAAGAGGAAGGAATTGCAGGCTCCTGACATCAACAGAAAGGATGCAGATGGATCATGTGTCACTGAAGATGGAGAGGGCCAAAAAAGCAATGAATCGAACCTTGTCAGCTGTGAATCTCTTGGATGCTGAAGTTTCCATCATTCACTACAGTCTGCAGAAAAGGTTCAAGGATGAAACTGCTGCCCTATCAGCTGGAAAAAGTGTGCCACGTGACAGTTCTATTTACAAACTAGACCCATGTCTGGAGGATGGACTTGAGAGTTGGAGGCCAGTTGAGTAAGTCAGCTTTACCAGAAGAGACAAAGCATCCACTCATTTTGTCAAAAGATCTACACATCTCAAGGGAAATCGCCTGGCCTTGACAGACTTCCTCCAGAGTTGTTTTTGGAACTGTGGGATATCGTTGGGCCACTACTTCTAAACTCTCTTAACTATGCTTTAGACACTGATCCTTCCATCGTGACCAAAACACATCTCTCATATCGGTCCTGCTTAAGAAAGATAAACCACCTTTGAGATGCGGTAGTTACAGGCCAATATCACTTATCACAACAGAACTGAAGCTTTTTGCCAAAGCATTAGTCAGAAGATTGGAGCCGTGTGTAGGTAAATTAATTCATTGTGACCAAACAGGCTTTTTAAAGGGGAGACTTGCATCAGACAATATCCAACGCCTTTTCCATATATTACATGCGTCAGAATCGGATACACACCCTGCAGCTGTGTTCAGCTTGGATGCTCTAAAAGCCTTCAATCGAGTGAGCTGGATATATCTGTGGCAGGTTTTGGAGAATTTCAGATTTGGCAAAAAATGTATATTGATGATCAAAACATTATACACCAACCCTTGTGCAGTCGTACAAACAAATAATATTTTGTCCAAAAACATTCCCTCTGCAGCGTGGAACTCGGCAAGGCTGCCCACTGTCCCCGCTCCTTTTTGCTTTGTCACTGGAACCGCTAGCCCAGACGATTAGACTAGATTCACACATCTCACTCATCAGTATACAAGGCACACAACATAAACCTCTAATACCTCAAATACTCAAAGTCTTCACACAGTTTAGCCTATTTTCTGGTTATAAAATTAACTGGGATAAATCCATCCTTGCTCCTTTAAATGCCCCTGCAAAACACCTAATTTTACCAGTCATTGAACATATTCAATGGCATGACTCTGCATTTACATATCTGGGCATAATTATAACCAATTTCTCAGATATATCACAGGCAAATTACAATAAACTTAAAACAGAGATTGTATTGGACATTCAGAGGCGGTCTGATCTCAAGATGTCACTGCAAGGCAGAATTGCGATACTGAAAATGAATGTACTCGGCCGACTGAATTTCCTGTTCTCTATGATCCCTATGCCTCCACCACCTAACTACTTTGATGAACTACAGTCCCTGACTACTAAATTCATATGGAACGATAAAAGAGCCTGTATTCGCCTACGCGCATTACAGCGACCAAAACTCTCTGGAGGCTTGGCAGTACCTGACTTATTATACTACTGGTCCTTTCAAATAAAGCAATTGACAATTTGGTGCAAATAGAATGTTCTCACATCCTGGCATCAGATAGAGGAAGAGATGGTAAAACCACATAGGATGAAAGACTATTTTGTGGGTTGAAGCCTAGATCTGTGTGTAGAAAGTTCGGGCCAATCATTGGCAACTCCTTGAAAATTTGGTCTGCTGTCCAGAAACATATGGGATGTAATGTAAGGCTCTGTGACCGCTCTCCTATTTGGTACAACTACAATTTATTACAGCATTCTGGTCCCCATTTTCAATGACAGGTGGGCTTCTGGAGGAATTCACACCCTCCAAGATCTGTATGGCAGAAAAAGAATGTTATTCTCTCCCTGGGTTTCCTTGGTTCTTGTATTTCCAGCTGAGATCTGCAATCCGTGCCCATGGAGTTCCATGGGATTCACCTTTACCCTCTCATCCGTTGGACACTTGGATTTCCGCTCGAACACCCTCTACGGGCTTAGTGTCCGTTATCTACAACGAACTGCTATCTAAAGGTGTTAAACCCTTGGGAGTGATTAGTTTTTGGAACCGTGAACTTGAGGGTCAGGGTTATGATCTGGACTGGGGCAATATTTGGACCAACATACCCATCTCATCAAGGAATCCAGCACATCAACTTATTCATTATAAGTTTGTGCACAGATTTTATGCCACACCATACAGGCACTTTACAATGAAACTGACAGACAATCCCAACTGTACAAAATGTGATCAGAACATTGTTGGCACATACCTTCATATTTTTTGGGAGTGTCCCTCTATGTCTGGCCTCTGGTCTAAGGTGCATAGATGCCTTGAAAATATTTTAGGATTTCCCATTCCTATGCATCCCCCCCTATTTTTATTCAATGATGACTCCGCTATTAGTGATAATACCAGATTGGCACAGAAGAAAGTTATTTGCAGGATCACTAAGAAGACTATTAATACATTCATGGTTTTCCCCAGACATCCCATCGGAAAAGGAATGGCTAAATCATTTTAGAGACATCGCTGTTTTAGAAAGGTCATTGGCTGTCATACATAAAGCACAAGCATCTACTGTGCAGGCCTGGGATACTCTTATTGGTTCTCTTTCTGACATAACATTGCTTGCTCGTATATAAGGTGTTACTGTGAATTATGTTGTCTGACTGCAAAACACTCTGACTTCTAATGCAATGAGCTCTGAAAATGCCCCTCCTTACTTTATCTTTGCAGGTCAGCACATCTCCTGTCCTCTACTTCTCCTCTTTTTATATACTTAGGTGCACTATGTATATGAATATATGTGTGTAGGTGTATATGTTTGTAATATAGTGTTCAAATTGTTCAATAAAAAAAAGTTTCACAAAAAAAAAAGATCTACACATCTCCACACTTATATTAAGACATATGCACAAACAAGTTGGCCACAGTGGAAGAAATCACACGCTGGATAACCAGTGCCACTTCAGCTGTGAGAAAAATCCTATCACAGTGCAGCCAGTGAGCAAAAATTGGTGGACCTACCAAAAGAAAGGCTCCTACCCGATCTTCCTCCCTTCACAAATGTGGGAGTAGATTACTTTGGGCCTTTAGAAGTGAAGAGAGGTCGAGGTTTGTGTAAACATTATGGCGTCCTCTTTACCTGTTTTGCAAGCCGAACTGTTCATTTGGAAGTAGCTCCATCCTTGGATACTGAGGCATGGATTAATGTGTTACGAAGGTTCATCAGCCGCAGGGGACAAGTATCCATTATGCGCTTAGATAATGGTACAAACTTTGTGGGAGCTGAGAAAGAGCTGAGAGACACACTTGCATCTTTAAATCACAACCAGATACAGAGAGTGTTATTGCAAGATGGCATCCAGTGAAGCCTTAACCCACCTGCAGCATCACACCATGGTGGTGTCTCTCAGATGTCATTTGTATGGTGAGGAAAGTTCTCACCTCTGTGTTACATCTGCAAACTCTGGATGATGATGGACTCCACACCATTTTGTGCGAGGTTGAGGCTATATTGAATAGTCGCCCCCTCACTAAGCTCTCAGATGATCCCGCTGATCTTGAACCACTCGCTCCTAATCACCTTCTCCTGATGAAAGGGAAACCAGTAGTCTAATACATCGTAAATTTTTTCTGGAGATGTAGTGATGGATTCTGCTTCTCCATGTGGATCTTGGCTTCTTGGCAGAGTTGGGGAAACTTTCCCCAACAAGAAAGGTCTGGTACGCTCTGTGCGTCTCCAGACGAAGACAAACATCTTTGAAAGACCTGGCACTAAGCTATACCTATTACAGGAAGCTGCAGGTTATTAGTTGTGATATTTATGGTGACTTCCGAGTGAAACCAGGTACAAATATTTGGGTGCCTAGCAGCGAAACTACGAAACACCCATTGTGTTTGTAGTTTTTCCTATTATTATTATTGGGTGCCTAACAGCGAAGCTGCGAAGCACCCATTGTGTTTCTAGCTTTTCCTATTATTGGGTACCTAGAAGCGAAACTGCGAAGGCAACCATTGTGTTGGTAGCTTTTCCTATTATTGGGTGCCTAGCAGCAAAGCTGCGAAGCACCCATTGTGTTTGTAGCTTTTCCTATTATTATTGATCCGTTTCCACTGCAATTGAAGTCTATGGCAGCCCCTAGAACGCCACGGTGAAAAGTTTTGAAACTTGGCACACATATTCAGTGCAGTCCCATTGTCAACCTCAAGAATTTTCATGCCCGTACAGTTAACTCTGTAGCACCACCAACATGTCAAAGTTTGAAGTACATTCAGCTTCATAACTTTGGACCTGTTGGTCCAAATTTCACAAATGAGGTACCGTTGGAATCCTTGGATCAAGACGACAGGACGACAATTTTGGGCCACATTGGATTTTCCGCCATTTTGAATTTTATCAAAAACCTTCAAAAAGCATTTCAGGTCATGCAGATTGTCCGATTTCCACGAGACTTGATACTTAGAATCTCCAGACCAAGCCGCACAAAAGTTATCACATTAATTTGTTTGCCCGTTTGTCCGTTGCAGCCAATCAAACTCAGCGGCAACGCTGCCAAACAGGAAGTGAGGCCATATCTCAGCAACTGTTTGATGTTTTGACTTCAAACTTTTAACACATACTCATGACCACCATGCTATAAGTAGCCAGTAGTAGGATTTTCATGTTTTTGGGGTCATTTCCAGGGGTCATATTTGAACTAACTCCCCCTAGGGATTTCATCCTATCTGTTTGAAACTTGGCGTGTATGTTCTTAAGGCCTTGATGAAAAGTTATCAAAATCGTGAGTTTTGGATTTACTGTGTAGGAGGGGCGGGACCACAAAATTCGGCGTGTTTTCATGAAATTTTGACGTGCTATAACTTTGCGGAAAATACTCCAATCTTCCCCAAGCCCCTGATATATAATGACAATCTGGCCGATTTTCACAGCGCCTCCTAGTGGCGATAAAAAAAAACACCTTTTTGAGATGATGTCCAGCTCGGACAGTATTGACCGTACGGTGCTGAAACTGAGTGAAAGTATCAGAAACAACCTTGGGAAGAAACCCTCCAAAAATGGTGAGTTTTTGAGAAACTATGTAGACATGATGGCCCGTCAAAGTCAAAAACGCCATTTTTTTCGATAAAAAATGTGACTCCATTGAGTTTTTGGGCTGATTTTCAGGCAAAAGTGTTGGGCTTTCAGATACTTTCTCAGAGCTGTCTGAAACTTCTTGTGGTTATTAAGACCATTAAGTTGCAAATTTCGGCTGCATAATTAATTTAGGGGACAGGGCAAGATCGCTCTATAGTGCCACCTTGAACTTTTCTTTGAGGCAGCCCCGCCACAGTTTTGGACACAGAGTTAAGAAACCTCAGCCGAATTGTAGAACAGGGCAAGACCTACAGTAAAGTTTCTTGGAGCAATGGGCTTAAATGAACAGGAAGTAAGATATTTAAGAATGAAAATCACCATTTTTGGTGTTTCGAGCTGTTTGAGAAGGGGTCATATTTGAACTCGTCCTCCTAGGGATTCTATCCAATTGACTTCAAACTTGGTAGGTGTGTTCATATAGACTTCCTGAGTGAAAGTTAGAAAATTATGAATTTTGATGAAACGGTGTGGGCGTGGCAAATTTGACCCTTTGACCCAATTCTGGCAAATATGTGTGGACTATTTTGACAAAATCCTCCTAGGGATTTCATCCCATCTAATTGAAACTTGGCGTATATGTTCTTAAGGCCTTGAGTATGAAAAGTTAGCAAAATTGTGAATTTTGATCAAACGGTGTGGGTGTGGCTATTTTGTCAAATTTGACCCTATGAGACAAAAGTGGTAGCTTCTTATTTAACAAACTCCTCCCAGGTACTTCATCTGATTGACTTAAAACTTGCCCAATGTGCGCATATGCCAACGTGCACACGTGCGCGAGGGCCCGTTCAACGCGGCTTGCGGCTTTAATTAGGGCCCGAGCACTGGCGGTGCGAGGCCCTATTGAATTTCTAATGTTTATTTTTTTTTTTTAGGGCCCAAGCACTGGCGGTGCGAGGCCCTATTGAATTTCTAATGTTTATTTTTGTTTTTTTTATTATTAGGGCCCGAGCACTCGCAGTGCGAGGCCCTATTGAAATTCTAATGTTTATTTATTTATTTTTTTTATTATTATTAGGGCTCGAGCACTGGCGGTGCGAGGCCCTATTGAATTTCTAATGTTTATTAGGGCCTGAGCACTGGCAGTGCGAGGCCCTATTGAATTTCTAATGTTTATTTATTTATTTTTTTATTATTAGGGCCCGAGCACGCGGTGCGAGGCCCTATTGAATTTCGAATGTTTATTATTATTTTTTTTATTATTAGGGCCCGAGCACGCGGTGCGAGGCCCTATTGAATTTCAAATGTTTATTATTTTTTTATTTTTAGGGCCTGAGCACGCGGTGCGAGGCCCTATTGAATTTCTATTGTTTATTTATTTTTTTTAAAATTATTATTATTTTTAGGGCCCGAGCACGCGGTGCAAGGCCCTATTGAATTTCGAATGTTTATTATTATTTTTTTATTATTATTATTATTAGGGCCCAAGCATGCGGTGCGAGGCCCTATTGAATTTCGAATGTTTATTATTATGTTTTTTTTATTATTATTATTTTTAGGGCCCGAGCACACGGTGCGAGGCCCTATTGAATTTCGAAATTTTTTTTTTTTTTTTTTTAATTATTATTATTAGGGCCCGAGCACGCGGTGCGAGGCCCTATTGTATTTCGAATGTTTTTAGGGCCCGAGCACTGGTGGTGCGAGGCCCTATTGTATTTCGAATGTTTATTTTTTTGATTTTTTTATTTATTAGGGCCCGAGCACTGGCGGTGCGAGGCCCTATTGTATTTCGAATGTTTATTAGGGCCCGAGCACTGGCGGTGCGAGGCCCTATTGTTTTTCGAATGTTTATTATTTTTTTTTATTTTTATTTATTTTTTTTTTTATTCCTCTTCTCCTTTCTTTTTCTTCCCCAAAGTAAATCGCATTTTAGACGGCCTAAATGTACTCGAAAACTCACGAAAATTTGCCTACCCCCCCAAAGTCAGGCGTAAAATTACGTATTTTAGGGGTCTCGCGCATGGGCGTACAAAAATGGCTCTTTACAGCGCCACCTAGGTTTATGTTTTCGGATGGGCCCCTCGACACGGTTTGATCCACGTGTACGAAATTCGGAGGGAGTATGTAACATACCGAGACACACAAAAAAGTCTCTTGGTGAACTGGGCTACAGCAAAGCGTACGGCGTCCATTTTGTGTCAAAGTTGGCGTTTTCGTGTTTTTGGGGTCATTTCCAGGGGTCGTATTTGAACGAACTCCTCCTAGAACTTTCATCCTATCTGTTTGAAACTTGGCGTGTGTGTTCTTAAGGCCTCGACAATGAAAAGTTATCAAAATCGTGAGTTTTGGATTTACTGTGTGGGAGGGGCGGGGCCACGAAATTTGGCGTGTTTTCATGAACTTTCGACGTGCTATAACTTTGCGAAAAAATACTCCAATCTTCCCCAAACCTCTGATATATAATGGCAGTCTGGCCTAGAACACATTTCCATGACAACATTTGGTGATTTTCACAGTGCCACCTGTTGGCGACAGGAAGTGTCCATTTTATTTGACGATAGCTTTCTCCAAAGTTTTTGAGTATATCCACCTCAAACTAGGTGTGGATGTTGTCAAGGCCTTGGTTTTGACATTTGAGAAAGAATTTCAACTTTTCATCAGAGGGCGTGGGCGTGGCCGTGGCGGCCCATCAAAGTCAACAGTGCCGATTTTTTCGATAAAATCTGGAACTCCATTGACTTTTTGGCTGATTTTCAGGCAAAAGTGTTGGGCTTTCATATACTTTCTCAGAGCTGTCTGAAACTTCTTGTGGTTATTAAGACCAATGTTATGCAAAAATCGGCTGCATAATTAATTAGGGGGCGGGGCAAAATCGCTCTATAGCGCCCCCTTGAACTTTTCTTTGAGGCAGCCCCGCCACAGTTTTGGACACAGAGTTATGAAACTTAGCCGACTTGTAGATCAAGGGAAGGCCTACAAAAAAGTCTCTTGGAGTAATGGGCTAAAATCAACAGGAAGCGAGATATTTAAGAATGAAAATTACCATTTTTGGTGTTGCGGGCTGGCTGAGAAGGGGTCCTATTTGAACGAACTCCTCCTAGGGATTTCAACCAATTGACTTCAAACTTGGTAGGTCTGTTTATATAGACTTACTGAGTAAAAGTTATTAAAACTATGAATTTTGAGGAAACGGTGTGGGCGTGGCGCTCCATCACATTTGACCATTTGACCCAGTTCTGGCTAATGTGTGTGGTCAATTGAAAAAAGTACTTCGAAGGCTTCGAAGGCTCGCGTGTGTTCCGCCTGGTGCCCCCCGACGCGCCACCCTCCCCGACGGGCGCGGAGTGCGAGGGCCCGTCCAATGCTGCTTGCAGCTTTAATTACTATTATTATTGATCCGTTTCCGCTGCAATTGCAAGTCTATGGCAGCCCCTAGAACGCAATGGTGAAAAGTTTTGAAATTTGGCAGACATATTCAGGGCAGTTCCATTATCAACCTCAAGAATTTTCATGCCCGTACGGTAAACTGTCTAGCGCCACCAACATGTCAAAGTTTGAAGTGCATTCAGCTTCATAACTTTGGACCCGTTGGTCTAAATTTCACAAATGAGGTGCCGTTGGAATTCTTGGATCAAGGCGAGTTCAACGCACACTATGACGTCAATTTGCGCCATATTGGATTTTCTGCCATTTTGAATTTTATCAAAAACCTTCAAAAAGCATTTCAGGTCACGCAGATTGTCCGATTTCCACGAGACTTGACACATAGAATCTTCAGACCAAGCCGCACAAAAGTTATCACGTGGATTTTTCCCTGATTCTTCCCCGTAGCAGCCAATGAAACTCAGCAGCGACACTGCGAAACAGGAAGTGAGGCCATATCTTTGCAACCGTTTGATGTTTTGACTTCAAACTTCTAACACAGACCCAAGACCACTTCTTTGAGAGGCCCAAGCATTTTGGTGACCTTTGACCTTTAGGGGGCGACATAAGTAGCCAAAATGCATTTTTGTTCATATCTTCATATTGGTTTGGACTTTAACCTTGATTCCAGTGTTGACTCATACTCTCAGACATCCCAGTACATTTCGTAAAGAACTGTGTTATACATGCATAAAGATTTGGCGGCCATTTTGAATTTAGTCAAAAACACGCTTATGATTACAGAGGGCACACACTTTATCCGATTTACATGAAACTTGATGGATATTGTCTTCAGACCATGGCTGGCTGATTGTTGAAGTTTCATGTCTGAACTCCAAACTCTTTTGCCGTAACAGTCAATCCAAATCGGCGGCGAAGCCACCAAACAGGAGTTGGGTCATCTCTGTGATCCCTTGATGTATTGCCACAAAACTTGGTTGTATGGACTCATGACGCCTTCCTGAGCAGGCATAGGCTTCCCTGCTATCCTTCTATGCTGCTAGGCACCCCCATCACTGCTTGCAGCTATATTTATTATTGATCTGTTTCTGCTGCAATTGAAGTCTATGGCAGCCCCTAGAACGCCATGGTTAAAAGTTTTGAAACTTGGCACATGTATTCAGGACAGTCCCATTGTCAACCTCAAATAATTTTCATGCCCGTACAGTAAACTCTCTTGCGCCACCAACATGTCAAAGTTTGAAGTTTGTTTATCTCTGCGATGCCTTGATGCCTTTACATGCAAGTTACGAAGTTAATGTAAGTGCGTGAATAGTTCGGCCTATTTGTCAAGATCGCAACATAGAAAATAAACGTTTGATGAGTATAAGGACGCTCGTGTGTTTGATTCATTCAGTGGACCCAGAAGACTACATGTCAACTACTATAAGTACCAATGCAGCAGCTGCTCAGTGGCTTAGGTTTGTTTTGTTGTTTTAATTTGGTAAGAACAAGTCATACAATGAGGAAGGATTAAATTAAATAAAACTGTAATAAAAAACGGTTCCCTCTATCTTACATTGCTTACTGTTAATCTGTCATGTTTGTAGATAGATTTAACCTTAAACTTATTCAATATACTACCTAGAACAGCAGTCTGAAAATGTTTTGGTCAGCACTTCAGGTTTCACAGAATTTCAGAAGAAAAGAAGGACATGTTACCGTATTGCAAGCATGTCACCGTTTAGTTTAGACTAACCATTATGTACACTTTGTTTTAGCTGTTACTGATACTAAGCCTACAGGAGCTCTGTAAGCTGGTGTTGGGGATTTCTCGGCCAGAGAATCAGGGTGGTACTGCTCAGCTGTGTGGTGCGACGGAGACGACCCAGACAGTCAAGAAAGCTATGTCAGCTAGGTCAGACCGGTCCTTGATTGAACCTCAACATGTAGACCTCCTCAGGGATGAGGATCTTCAGCACCCCATCCACGTATGGGCTAGAGTCTAGGAAAACCTTCTTGAAGATGAGGTCCAACTTTACCTATAAGACAATACAGGAGAGAAAAAAATAATATACTTAATTATCCAATTTCCATAAGTGCCCTGATTTATTTATTTTCACTTGTATAAGAGATGTTGGCACATTCTTTGACTTATTGCCATTTTTAATAAAAGGTTGTAAAACTTACCAACAGTTGGTTCTAGTTTTACTGTCTTAGCTGTTGCTGTTCAATCTGAATAGCGGCTCACCAGCTGATGTTGCTAGTAGCTTAGGGACGCCCAGCAGTTTCATTGAAGTGAAGGGCTGCCAAGTAGAGTCTAGGGAAGAAAAACAATAACAGAAATATGATAAATATAATTGAGAGCACAAATATAAATATACATTGTACACATTCACTAAGTATCATAATCACTTTTATTTGCCATGTAGGTGTACACACGCACACACAAACTGTGTGTGGCACAAGAATGGGCCCCTTTGATGTGTCGTTCATTACAGTTCTCAAATATAATCGAAGGTGGCATGTCTGTTTATAAGAATCTTCTTGCCCAGAAGAAAAAAGAGTGCCAACAACAACCCATAACTATGTTCTTCCCTCGGAAAAAGACACCTGCACCACAGCCTTCAGTAGAAAAAGACGCTACAGTGGAGCGGAGTCAGGATGAAGAGGCACAGTCAGAGGGACTGTGAAATACGCGTGAGTCACAATGTGTCCAACCTCGTATTCATTATTAAAATTATTATTTTACAGTATTTTTAAAAACTATCATAGTTATTTGCAAGAAAACGTTTATATTTTTATTTCTTAAACAAATGCTTGGGCCTGAAAACAGGTTTTGATCTTTGGTTTCATTCTATAGTACAGTATTGTATTGTATAATAATTGTAAAAAATAAAGCTGACTACTTCACGGATTTCGCCTATCGCGGGTTCTTTTTGGAACGTAACCCCCGTGATAAACGAGGGTTCACTGTAGCGGCTTTGTACTCTCTCGTTGCGTTATGTATTTCACAGAAGAAGGCCGTCACTGTTGGCAAATTTGCTGTTCGTTCCGGACATCTGGCAAAAGGATCAACACATACAGTCAGTCCCATTTTCCTCACACACACATACATCTGGAGCCAGCCTGTCCCGATGTAGAGCAACTTTCCGTCCTCTTGGTGGTAATTGGACCCTGTACACGACCTCACCGTCTCTCTAGGACCCTGCAGGGCCCCACCCACTCACTCTCCAGCTTAGGGTATCTGCCCTTCTTCCTCTGGGGGTTATGTACCCACACTGACTCTCCAACCTCTAAATGGTGTCCTCTGGCACGCACGTCATAGTTCCTCTTCTGTCTCGCTCCTGCACTCAGAAGCTGACCTCTGGTGAACTCATGGGCGAATTCAAGGCGGTCCTGTAGCTTCCTGGGATACTCCAGTTCCGGGGGAGCCACAGGGTGTGAGGTGGTTTGCCTACCATCACCTCTGCCGGAGTCCGGATCTCTTTGCCCAACATGAGGAGGGAAGGGGAACAGTTAGTGGACCACTGGCCACAGAGTGATATGCCATTAACACCAGGGGGACTTGTGTATCCCAGTTGCGTTGGTGTTTAGCTGTCGCGATGACTAGCTGCTGTGCTAGTGTGCGGTTAAATCTTTCCACGAGTCCATCGCTCTGAGGGTGGAGGGGTGTGGTGTGGGTCTTGTGGGAGCCAAGTTTTTCACACATTACTGCAAACACACGGGACTCAAAGTTCCACCGTGTCTCTCCTGTAGCTCCACAACTGGCTCAGCCTCCTGGTCTGGCAGACTGTACTTGGTGAAATAGTCCATAGCGGTGAGAATGTAACGGTTTCCCCTATCTGTACGGGGAAATGCCCCAAGAACATCAATTCCCACTCTTTCCATGGGGCACCCTGCTGGAAAATGCGGGAGCTGAGCATGAGATCTCTCTGTGGGGCCCTTCCACGCAGTGCAACTGTCGCAGCTGCGATAATAGTCTTCCACGTCCTGTCGATGCTGGCCCCAATAGAACCCCTGTTGGAGGCAGCGGAGGGTTTTAGCTACTCCGAAGTGACCAGATCCAGGTGCCCCATGCACTGCCTGGAGCACTATCTCCCGCAGGGCCTTTGACACCACCACCTGCCATCGTGTCTCTCCTGTAGCTGGCACCTTCCACCCCCTCTGTAGCACTCCCATCACACAGGGCCCCAAACATCAACCAGAGTCCCTTGGTGGCTCGTGAAAACATGGTGACATCTTCCCATGGAGGTTGACGCTGTGCCGCCACCCAAGACAGCACAGGTCTGATGTCCACATCATCCCCCTGTTTGTGTGCCCACTCTGCTCTATCCACAGTTGCCAGTCTCTGGCTGGTGGTCGGCCCCTCTTCCTCCACAGCCACACATTTAACATCGGGGTGTAGTTGCTCTCCTTCCAGCATCTCTCTTTTCTCACAGTACTGGCAGGAATCACCCTGCAGGGGTGGCATGAAAGTGCATCAGCGTTCCCATGCTGGGCCCCCTGGCCTGTGGACCACAGTGAAGTCATAGGCTTGTAGCTCTTAAATCCAGCGTGCCAGCTGACCTTTTGGTTCTCTGAAAGACATGAGCCACTGCAAAGCAGAGTGGTTGGTCCTGACCATGAAGTGGAGGCCGCCCAGGTAATACTTGAAATGCCGTATGGCACTGACCACAGCGAGCAGCTCTCTTCTGGTGACACAGTAGCAATGTTCTGCCTTGTTGAATGTCCTGCTGTAGTATGCCACTACTCTCTCTCCTCCAGGCGTCGCCTGAGCCAGCACCGCCCCTGAGCCAACGTTGCTGGCGTCTGTGTCAAGGTTGAAAGGCAGGGCGGGGTCAGGTGGGGACAGAACTGGGGCCCCCACAAGGGCTCTTTGTAGTGCAGTGAGTGCTGTATGGCACTCCTCTGTCCTTGCAAACCTTTTTGCAGGAGACGAAACAGGGGTGTAGCTATGCAGGAGAACCCCTTCATGAACTTCCTGTAGTAGGAGGCCAGCCCCAGGAAGCTCTTCAGGTCCTACACAGAGTCAGGGTGGGGCCAATCCTTCACAGCTTGCACCTTCTAATCCATGGTGCCAACACCCCCTCCTCCCAATTTGTGGCCCAAGAAGGTGACCTCCCGCCTCAGGAAACAGCATTTCTAGGGATGTAGTTTTAGTCCTGCTGCCACCACTCGCTCCAGCACCCATCTGAGTGCCCTGACAGCTGACTTGAAGGAATCACCATGGACCAGAATGTCGTCAAGGTACACAACACACTCTTGGCAGGGAATGTTGACAATTACCTTGTCCATCAGTCTCTCAAATGTGGCGGGGGCATTGCAGAGGCCAAATGAGAGGACTTTAAACTGCCACAAGCCACTGCTGGTGATGAAGGCAGTTCAGCACCTGTCTGCTGGTGAGAGGGAAGGTGGATGTGTGTGTGAAGCAGCGGTGGCCAGGATGATGGGTGGCAAGGGTGGTTCACTGGGGGAGGTGCAGCAGACCATGTTGTTTGTTGTCTCAGCTGCTAGGACTGTCACGGAGCAGCCAGGCTGGGAAGGCCGCTTAGACATCTGGTTAACATGTCTATCTGGAAAGGTGAGTGTTCCTTTCCTGGTGTTAATAACACAGTCCAATGCCTCAAGAACATCCAGTCCCAGAATACAGTCCTCCAAGCCCGCAACCCACACTGGGCAGCAAACTGACTGGTTCCCCAACCCCAGAGTCACTAATGCTTCCCCCACCATTGGAGCTCGTTCACCGGTGACAGTTGCAGTTTCACTACGGTGGGGAAAACTGAGATCCCAGAACTCAGAACACTGGGTTTCACCAGGGTGGCTGAGGAACCCGTGTCCATGAGTGCAGAGCAGCGTGTTTCTCCAATAGTCACTGACGTGTACCAGCAGTTTCCAATCCAGGTTCGGCCCAGTACCACTAGCCATTCCAGCTGTCCATCAAGCTCCTCTGCTGGTTGCTCTTCCCCTGCTTGGTTGGAGTGTTGCACTGTTGGAAGAGGTCGGGACACAGGTTTAGGGGTCTGCATCGTCCCGATCATGCAGTCCCCGACGCGTTTCCCTGATTCTGGGGTGTGCGGGGGCAGTTTCGGACTAGGTGGCCAGGTTGTCCACATCCCCAGCAGAGCCTTGAATGTGGCCTCCCCCTCTGTTCCTCTCTCAGTGTGGCAGCCAGCACAAACTGTGTCAATTTGTCCATCCAGGCTAGTTCTGTTGCATTTGAGTCAGCCACACTTGCAGCTCTCACCTTTGGTGACGTTTTGAGTGTGCCTGCCAGGGTACCAGCACACAGCATTTCTCTTTCTATACCTAGCTCCAAAGCCTGTTGTAGAGACCTGGGATGAGCCAACAGTGTCTGTATACGCAGGTTGGCTGGCAGCAAGGCTTGGAGGAAATGGTCTCGGGCTAACTCGCTCTGGATGGCTGGAGGCATGTGAGCATAGGTGCAGTGAACCAGACCTTCAACATCATTATCCAGATCTCTCAGTGGCTCCCCTGGTCGCCGCTGGTGGCTGCACAGCTCAGATCGTAGCAGGCTGGCTGCTGAGCATAGTCCAAACCGTTTCTTTAGAGCTCCGACTAGTGCATCATAGTCGCTCCTATTATCAGGGCTTAATAGAAGCAGGCTTGACAAAGCATCCCCTGTAAGGCACATTGCTAGCTGCAGTGCTTTCTCTTCAGTGGACCACCTGCCAGCTTGAGCTAACAGTTCAAATTGTGCATGAAAAGCTTCCCAGTCAGCTTTGCCATCATATCTGGGGGTTTTCATTGTGGGTGGGAGGGCGCCCCTGTATGGCTCTACCTGTCTGCTCATGTCCATGCTCCTGGCAGCTGCCATTTTCCTGTCTTTAGCATTTCCCTCTCTGGAGCGGCTAGAAGAGCCCAAGCCAGCCTGTGTTACCATCCTCACTGCCATCTCTCTCACGTGCTGTCTGTGTCCTGACGCACTCTGAGCGGTGTCCATGTCCTCATGAGATCCCTTCTCCTGCTTGATCTTGAAAAGTTTCTGTGGCAACATGTTGCTCACCCGCAGCCGAAACACTTAGTAGCAGTTAGCACCTTGTCAACCAGCTAGCGAGCGGCGTGGTAAGCTCCATCAGCAAAGTCCGGTCACTTCTGACACCAATTATAGCGGAGCTATTGGAGCTACAAAGCAACTGGTTTTGCTGGACTTTATTCCTAAACTGGAACACAGGCTACTGTAGGCCATAGCCAATGCCAAAACAATAAAACAAGAAGCAAAATAGCATATATCGTTAACACATTAGCCCTCTCCCGGCTCTCTCCCCAACAACAACACATCCCCCTTCGGTCCTCTGCCAATCCCTGGTGGCTATTTGGCACCCCTCAATGCCATGACAACTGCCATGACTGACAGGATTCACAGCCTCTAACAACGCCACCCCCCTAGACATCACCCCATACACTGCAGCCCAACTTAACTGAACACAACTCAAACAGCCACAGTGTATACAAAGTCTGTTACATTATTTTATTCCAATTTATGCCAAATTGTACAGTGTGTATAGTTGTATATTATATATATACCTATATATTAACTGTCATTTTGTGCATTTAGTTAGTTACTTATTTATTTTACGTTAGTCTAGCTATTTTATCTCTCTCTTGTATTACTTCACCACTTTGTATTGCAACTGTTGCACAGCAATTTCCCTTGGGATAATTAAAGCTTCTTGAATCTTCAATCTTCAATCTTGGAGACAGTTAGCAACGATTAGCACGAGCTAACACTAACTAGCCGTTTGATACAGACATTATTTGCTTGCTACTTGATCCACACCAATGTATCGCCAGTAGTTTGTAAGTTGAATGTCTACCTCTAAGATAAACACTTTTTTGTTCCTGCTCAGTTTACAGAGCTTAAAAAAAGACTTGTATAATGGGCAGGTGATGCAACATGTTAGCATGCAGCTGTGTGCTGAACATAACGCTAGCTAGCTGTTAGTGTTAGCTCGTGGTAATCAAAAGAAACACAAAGCACACTTACATTTCCATCCTCTGTAGTTGGTATTGCTCCTCTTTCGTGTGAAGTCTCTCGCCGTCCTGTGTTGTTCTGTGTTCACTGTATTTGTCCGTGAAACGACTCGCGCATACGCACGCTGAGGTCTAGTCGACAGTGTGGAACGTCTCCGGTAAAAGTAAACGTAATCCTCCGTTCTTCAGTCCTCTCAGGCTGGGGCCAATATAGCGACTTGTGTCGGTTACTGCCGCCAACAGCAGAGTAACAAGCATGTCTAGGTCTGTGCCTTGCCCAGCCATTCTTCTCTGTGAAGCAGAAAATGTCGGAGCTTCACCTAAGCTTGTGTTTTCATCACCTGTAGGGCGTGGTGGGTGGAGACTGGGTGTTGGCCTCTGCTGAAGAACTCACGAAGTGGGTTTGGTCTATAAATTTTGTATGTCACAGCCGGAGTGGAATCTGATTCGCTTACCCAGAGACAAGCAGCAAGATGGTGGTGTGGCAGCTGCAGCACACACAAAATGGACGTGGTTGTTGTTTTTAACACTGTGGGGGTTTGTACACACCCTGAATTAGCATAGAAAAGCTGCAGTGATTTGCATAATATGTCCCCTTTAACACACGATATGTTGTTTGTGTTCTATTGGGAATAAAATATGGATTTGTGAGATTTGCAAATCATTGTATTCTGTTTTTATTTAGATTTTACACAGTGTCCCAACTTTTTTAGGAATTGGGGCTGAAAGTTATCTCTTGACTTATCTCTTGAGATCAGGTCTAAACCATACTCTTTATAATATTATTTACAGAGACCCAACAATTTCCACTATGAACAAGGACTTTCTTTCAACAGGCAGAAAAGAGACAGAGAGCCACAGCTCCACTGAGCCATGTATGTCTCGATTTAAGCCTGTCAACCTGGCTACAGCGCTGAAAAGAAACCTGGGGTTACTCTTATTTTCCTTTATTAATGATGTGATAGCAGTAGGTTGCTCTGGCATCTGGCACAGAGCCTCCCTGTACTGTATGTTTACAGACTATATGAGATTCTTACAAATTGGTAGAATACCATTTGCTTTCAAATGTACACACCTTTTTACCAGTTAGATCAGTTTTCTTTCACATTCTTCTCCAGCTCTCTCCTCACATACCTGTGTGTCTGTCTTTGTGTGTGTGTCCAGAGCGAGGTCTTCCCTGAGCCCATGTTCACCTGGGCCAAGGTCGGTGGGCATCTGCTGGATGGCAGTGAGGAGCATGATGGAAGAGAACTTGTCCTGGAGAGGGTCCCCGCTGAGCTTAATGGCTCTATGTTCCGCTGTACAGCCCAGAATCCTCTGGGCTCCACAGACACCCACACCCGCCTCATTGTGTTCGGTGTGTATTTTCTGATCATAATCACTCATAATCATCATGTTCACTGGACTCACAGGATATGTTTTGGTATGCTATGAAGACCACATCTATAGTTATGGGGGCATTCATAGCGTGGGTTCTTACCAGGTACTCCGGCTTCTTCCCACTGTCCAAAGACATGCAGGTTAATGACTCGTGAATTTAATCCTAGGTGTGAGTGTGAGTGGTTGTTTGTCCTTACATGCCCTGTGGTGATGCACCTTGCCTCTAGCCCAAAGTCAGCTGATCAGCTCCAGTCCCACTGTGACCCTGCTCCCTGCTGCCCAGGAATTAAACATTAAACTGTTAAACTGTTACATGTTTTTTATTCTGTTTTTCCAGATAACCCAAGATTGAAGAAAGGAAAAGAACATTTTATTGGTAGGTCATTTCATGTCAGAGTCCATTCAGCCACTCTTCAACTTCTCATTCATATAATAAACCAGTGGAATGTGCTCTCCTGTGCAGTTTGAGCATTTGGATCACATGTTAAAAACAACAGAAACATTGTAAACATGAATTTGAGCCTCACCATAAATAACTATGAAATAATCACACAAATGAATAATGTCAAATCTATGAAACTCAACTCATTTAAATTTTATTTCATAATTTTGTTATTTTTCAAGTGTTAACTGAGTTTTATTTTATATTACATTTGAATTTCAGAAAGCCTTCAATAATCGTCACTAATAATACATTGATTTCGGCCATTTTTCTCCTGTTCCACCCACTCCCCTTTCAGCGACTTGCCTCTAGCAAGCAAATGCTTGTTACCATTTAGCACCAGCAACAATGTCAAAGTTATTCTAAATGAACTAATTGAGCTGCAGTTATCACCTTTCAACATCATCCCATCTTTCTGTTTAGCTTAACAGTGCAGCACATGGTTTTGCTGAGCACATTTGTTGATGATAAACAAACAAACAAACAAACAACAACAACAAAAAACAGAATACAAACTCATGCTTTCATTATGGTTCAGTTGCAGTCAGTATGTCAGTTGTGAATCTATAGCAATGCTCTACATTCTATCTTGTTTCCGTGCAGCTAACAGCATAGCAGTGAATCAGTGCTCCCTCACATTCCTGTCCATGTTGCTGGCCCTGAGCTTTACCTGTGAGCTGACGTGATCCAAGCCCCTGCAGCTCCTCCGAACAAGAACCACCACCCATGTCTACGGCGTAGCTATAACCTTCATGCAGATGTTAGCAGTAACACTCAGCACTGCTAGAACATAAAAGATGCAGCAGGACTTCAACCCTGGGTGAGAGGACCAATACTGATCCAGACACAGAGAAAAAGTCCATGTGTGTCCACACTATATATATATATATATATATATATATATATATATATATATATATATATATATATATATATATATATACACACACACGCTATATGTGCTATAACTTTGGGAAAAATACTCCAGTCTTCCCCAAATCTCTGATATATATAATGGCCCCGCCCCTCCCACACAGTAAATCTAAAACTCACGATTTTGATAACTTTTCATTGTCAAGGCCTTAAGAACACACACGGCAAGTTTCAAATAGATAGGATGAAAACCCTAGGAGGAGTTCGTTCAAATACGACCCCTGGAAATGACGCCCAAAAACACGAAAACACTAACTTTGAAACACAATGGACGCTGTACGCTTCGTTGTATCCTGGGTCACTAAGAGAGTTTTTTTGTAGGCCTGGGGGAGATACATGTTGCCACCGAAGACCATGTCTCTGGAAATTTTGTCAATGCCGGAGGCTCTGTACAAGATTTATAGGCGGCGCTGTGGAGCCATCTTGGTCCGAGAGCTAACCCATGAATCTTCCGGATTACTGCTTGAGTTTTTGCCCTGAGGAAAAAAAAAAAAAATCAAAATAAAACCTAAGGATACACAGGGTTTTCACTGCCCAAACGTTGTTTGGCGCTTTGGGTCCTAAAAGATCTCTGGATGGCAAACAGATGCATGTGAAAGTGGTGAGGGCCTGTTACTATCTGTTACTATCAGGTTGCTCAGATAGCTGTCACATACAGTATTGAGTAACTTAATTTCATCACCATCTGTCCTGTACTTGTAGCTTCTTTAGTGACGGTTGTTTGTTTTGGTCTCATCTTTGCTTGAGTCTCTGAAGATCACATTAAAAATTATTGTAAACATTTTTTCTTTCTTTCTTTCTTTTTAGATAGTAAAGTGGGATCACCCCATCCGGACATGGTGATGACAGTGTTTTCTTAAATAACTCTAAATAGCTCTTCTGGGAATCTGAATCTACTGGAAATTCCAAACTATGAACTATGTAGAATTCGAGTGTCTAATTCCCTGTAAAACATTTTGCTTCCAATAACTGTGTATACTTACTGCACTCCAGACAACCTTACTGTAGGTCATCACATAAGATTTTTTTATTTGACCAGATTTATAAATAATGTTTCTCCATCAAGACTTGAATATTATTTCTGTAGTGCATCCATGAAACAAATATCAAATGGATGAAGCCAACACTGCTGCTAAGGAACCATTATAATAGAATATTTTCTGGAATAAAAAGCTAAACATGAACATCTCGTTTGGATTTGAATGATCATTTTTTAAATCTTGCCTGCTCAGGATAATGGTACAGTTTTTTGTAACTTCATTAACAAAACAAACACACATCACACAAGTACAACAAAACACAAAATGTAAGAGCACATTAGCAGATTAAAGTAATTATCCTAAATCTTAAATGTCCAGTGGAGGCAGAGGGGCTTTAGTCATAAACTGATGATGATGTAGATCAAGGCTGCACAACCAAACATCACACTACTACTGGATCATGGAATGATTGCAGGTTAATTATTGGTAAACTAATATATCTACTTTATTATGGACTGACATTCACCCTCTGACAAAATGATACAAATACTAGAGCCCTACATTTATTTTAGTGAATATCATCATGATGCTAACAGGTCATGTGTATGCACAATGACAGAATACAGCAATGACTCTTCATTTGTTTTGCTGAGTTTGGAAATAATAGGTCCAACGAGTGAGTGCAGTTGTGGTTTATTTGAAGCAGTGTCTATGAATATTATTTTACAGGATCACAAATGAGTCCAGTACCTCTGACAGGCATGTCCTAAAGTTCACTCCCTCTTCAAACACAAAAACTTATCAAAACCAAAATCAAAAGCCTCAAGCTTCAACAAAAGTGGTAATAAACGAGAGAGGTGGTGAAGTCAATATCAATTTTAGACAACTCAGATTAGAAAGACATGCTGGCTCTAAAAAAAAAAAAAAAAAAAGGCTTGTTAAATAAAGCAGACGCCTGAGGTCTGTGATTGTGAAAAAGTAGACAGACAGTGACAGGCACTCCAGTGTATCAAGGGAGAGCTGCATGTGCCACAACCTCCCACCCCCGGTGTCAGTGTGCAATCTATTCTCCCCAGAATTTAATAGTCTCTTATATACAAAATAGAATTGTAAAGGCAGTTACATTTCTCACATTATATCATTATTATTATATATTATTATTATTATTATTATTATTTCCATACTTCATTATTAATATATGTATGTATAAAATAATGTATGTACACTGGTTTATAGTATTGGTATGTAGCTCTCTATTTACATCTCTGTCTATTCATTAATTGGGCTACACACACTATATAGTCATGTGTGCTTTAGATGTGTTTCTGCATATACAGACAAGGTGTAACACTCCCTTTGCATATGTTTTTGTCATTTACTTGTGCTTTGACTATTCCCTTTACTGCACTGTGTTTTAAAGGACTGAGGCCTACAACAATCAATGAGCTTACTTAGAAAAAGCAGTTGATCAGACTCGGCAGTCCTCATTTTCACTGGCAGGAGCATGAGCTGCTCGTAGTACAGACTCTGGCATAGTTGATTTCTTGAGAGATTTTTTGATGGCAAGGCTCTCACTCTTCACATGGACCTATGGACAGATTGTTATGGTTGATTGGCAACAGAGTGGAAACATTAATGCTTCTCTCTCTCTCTCTCTCTCTCTCTCTCTCTCTCTCTCTCTCTCTCTCACACACACACACACACACACACTATTTTGAGAATTTACACTACTCACAAAAAGTTTGGGATATTTGACTTTTGAAATTTATTCAAAATGTAAAAAATTGCTACATGCTACAGTGGTATTATATCATGAAAGTGCCATTGCAAATACAAGCATGCAATGCAACAGCTAACAACAGTGGTGTGTAAACAACACCAAAAAATGTCAATGTCTCAGTAACTTGTTATGTGACCGTGAGCATCGATTACAGCTCCACTAGGCATCTCACACTGTTCACAAGTTGACTTATTGCAACCTGCTGATGACACTCTGTGACACTCAGTGCTCAGTGGTAACTTCCCTCTGAGTACTTCCTGTTTGAAGCCTCACACTGACCAGGTTGATAGATTGTTAGGTGTCGTCATGGTGGAAGAGGACTATTTAAATACAAACTGTCACTGAAGCAGAACATTTAATGGTCCATTCATGGATCACACACTTGTTGTGATTTTTAATCACCTTCTTAGAGAACAGCATGTTATGCAATAAGTACTGAAACACTTGGATATGTGTATTCAAAAGTTTAGAGAAGGTCAAATAAAGTTCACCTGTAAAGGTTAGAGTGCATTTTAGGTGCACTCTGAAATTTCATCCGAAAGCCAAATATCCCTATTTGTGTGTAGTGTATAGCCCCCTTTTGACCAATTTCCAGGAACTGCGGAACCAGGAAAGGAAAATATTCTCAGGAACAAAACTATGAACTAACATTTTCTTTTCTGCCTTCCTGTTTTGTGTTTCCACTTCGGACTCTGAAGTATGAGTGTAGTTCTTTGTATTTACTGCTGTGTCACTGGTGTCTGAGTAAAAAACACCCAAACTGTCTTTATGGAGAGATAGTAATTTGTTGTTGTAATTTGGATGATCCTAGATCAGTTGTACTATTCAGAGAAGAAAAAGAAATCAGTCCAGTGAGTGTCTCACCATGGGTTTCTGGTGGGAGGGACCAGGAATGGCCACACCACTACTGGTGCTCTCAGCCTTCTTGGTAAGCTGCACATATACCTTCCCATGGTCCTTAGAGACCAGGCAGTGGTACAGGTCATCATACTTGACCTCCAGGAAGATTGCTTCACGGTCCACATAGTCCCCCGGTTTTAAGAAGTAGACCACTTTGGAGGAAATGAGGACGCAGTAGCTGTCGATGGGCTCCACAGCAATGAAACTGGTGGGGGAAACACACAGTAAGCTGTTGGTCTTATGGAATGATGGAATGATGTTGTTGAAGGAAATCAACACAATGTGAAGAGTGCAGTTAAATGAGTGAGACTCACAACTCAGAGTGGATGTTGTCCGTGAGGCGGAAGAGCTGCTCCTGACCATCAGCCTGTGTGGCTGAGTGTCGAGGCAGCAGACCCTGAGGTCCCTTACAGCAGCGAGGCTTCCTGACCCGCTGCACACTGAGCCTGAACAATACAGCAAGAACTCAGAAGAACACTTCACACAAAGTACAACACACACTTCCTGTTTTAGTACTGTCAAAACTGCAGATATAAGTCAAAATGTCTTTACTTTAATATTTAACTAACACCACCATCCTTTACATTAAACATAAAATAAATGTCATGTTTTGTCACCTCTGGACAATAGAGACAAGTCATGAATATATCAGCAACTTTTGAGTTAATGTAAATGGTAAATGGACTGTACTTATATAGCGCCTTTCTAGTCTTCCGACCACTCAAAGCGCTTTACAGTACATATCTCATTCACCCATTCACACACATTCATACACTGATGGTATTGGCTGCCATGCAAGGTGCCAACTGCTCATCAGTTCGAGGAACTAACCATTCACACACATACACACACCGATGGCACAGCCTTCAGGAGCAATTTGGGGTTCAGTATCTTGCCCAAGGACACTCTGACATGCAGACTGGTGGGGACTGAACCGGGGATTGAACCACCGATCTTCTGATTAGTGGACGACCCGCTCTACCTCCGAGCCACAACCTCATGGCCAATGTATTGAACTTGTTAGCAAACTGTTGCTCCAACAGTTACAGTGCAACATCATCATTTATTCATTTCATGAATAAAATATTCAAAGTCCAATATTCACTGTGTCAGCTCTGTTTTTTGTCTCTACCAAGAGGGAAATATTGGGCTCTTCAGCTATTAAATGCTGTAGTGTTTTTTCTCTGAACAGTGCTCTGAGAGCAGTGAGAGACCTGGTTTTGTCTGTCCATTTCTCACGGGATGTATTTGAGAGTGTAACAGTAACAAAACCCAGGTGCAGGTTAGAGCTGCAGATTCAGCTTCTATTGCTCTATAGGTTCATCGCTACCAGGCACACCTATCACATTATTGTTATAAAATAATATTTATGGTTTAGTATAAAGATATTATTTATAGCCACTTTCACCAAAACACAAAAGCCAAGTAAGTATAAGTATATGTAATAAATTATTTATTATAACACAATACATTTTAGGGTGGTTTGCCCCCTCTGTAATTTTCGTTCACAAGGTGGTGTAAAGTTACTTTGCTTCTAACTGTGGTGGTGGCTAATATGCTGCTGCATGTTGCTCGTGTTGCCGCTATATGTTAGCAGTCTCTTGCAATATTTACATGCTGTTTTGGTTTTGTCTGTCCATTTCTCACGGGTTGTATTTAAGAGTGTAACAGTAACAAAACCCAGGTGCAGGTTAGAGCTGCAGATTCAGCTTCTAATGCTCTGTAGATTCATCGCTACCAGGCACACCTATCATATTATTGTTATAAAATAATATTTATGGTTTAGTATAAAGATATTATTTACAGCCACTTTCACCAAAACACAAAAGCCAAGTAAGTGTAAGTATATGTAATAAATTATTATAACACAATACAATTTAGTTGTAAGCCGATCTAAGTGTTTATTAATGTATTTGCTAAAAACTATACGACCTCCTGGTGGCACTCATATGTAGAGGCTGTTGTATAAACATTGGTTCAGAATGCAGGTAATAGGCTCAACCCACCTGTGGTTACTGAGACTAGCCATGTCCCGGACTGTCTGTGCTGTTTCTGAGGCAAAGTCCAGAGCTCCAGCCACCGGTTTGGTCACAGTGCCAACCAGCCCTTTACCCAGTCCTGAGAAGAAGCCGCTGACTCCACCCTCTGTTTTCACCCCCTCCACTGTGGAGGTGATGATGCTTGTCATGCCTCCAATGATACCTGTGGGAAAAAGAGAGATAGTAACTTCTCATGCACAATATGTTCACAATTGTCCTTCTGAGATGAGACACAGAGGACAGTCAGATAAACTATGAGTAAACTATGGCAGATCTGGAGTAACTATTAACAGACAGCACAGGCACAGAACCCCCTCACACAAGTAACACAAGCATGTATTGATTTCCTGTTGTTTGTCATATGTGTTAATAAACTGGCAAGACTTCCACACAGGAACCTCTGTGTTCTTTTGTCTTCTTGTGTTCTGAGTTCTTTCTCCCAAATATTACATGTCTAATCCACTGTTTTTATCCAAAGTCAATAGTCTGTACATCTCACCACTGTCCCCCTACCACTGTCCCACTACACTAGGGATGTAACGATACACTTAACTCACGACTCGTTATGGTTCACGATTTTTTGTTCATGATACGATTTTCTCATGATTATTTTTAATCAAAATGAGCTACAGACAAATTATGACCAAATAAAACTCTCTTTTATTCGTAGGAAAAAAATCTTAGCGGTGCTTTCTTTACAGAAACTCTGTAAAACAGTTTGTGTCCTCTTATAAAAAGTGCAACTTACATGGTACAAAATCCACGTATGGGGGAGAGGAGATGCAAAGCCTCTCGTCAGGGTGGTTTGCCCCCTCTGTAATTTTCACTCACAAGGTGGCGTAACGTTACTTTGCTTCTAACTGTGGTGGTGGCTAATATGCTGCTGCATGTTGCTCATGTTGCCGCTATATGTTAGCAGTCTCTTGCAATATTTACATGCTGTTTTGGTTTTGTCTGTCCATTTCTCACGGGTAGTATTTGTGTATAGGGAATCCAAAATGCCACCACACAGGTGATTTAAAACCGCTCGGTGCATCATCTTTTTCAAACCTGTTGCCTACCGTCGCCATGTCTTCCCTCGTTCTGTGCCCCGTACCTGCATAGTGACGTAAGTCACGTGACTTGACAACTGCCGTTGAACAACACTGAACACTAAAAATTTAAAGCAACAATATAGCTGCAAGCAGCGATGGGGGTGCCTAGCAGCATAGCAGCAGAGCAGGGAAGCCTATGCCTGTTCAGGAAGGCGTCATGAGTCCATACACCAAGTTTCGTGGCAATACATCAAGGCATTGCAGAGATATTGGCACACTTCCTGTTTGGCGGCTTCACCGCCGATTTTGATTGGGTGTTACGGCAAAAGAGTTTGGAGTTCAGAGATGAAACTTCAACCATCAGCCAGCCATCGTCTGAAGACCATATCCATCAAGTTTCATATATATCAGACAAAGTGTGTGCCCTCTGTAATCATAAGCATGTGTTTGACTAAATTCAAAGTGGCCGCCAAATCATTATGCATGTATTACACAGTTCTTTACCAAATGTACTGGGATGTCTGAGAGTATCAGTCAACACTGGAATTAAGGTTAAAGTCCAAAGCAATCTGAAGATATGAGCAAAAGTGCATTTTGGCTACTTATAGCGACCCCTAAAGGTCAAAGGTCACCAAAATTCTTGGGCCTCTCAAAGAAGTCGTAATGAGTCTGTCTTAGAAGTTTGAAGTCAAAACATTAAACTGTTGCCGAGATATAACGTAACTTCCTGTTTGGCGGCCTTGCCGCTAAAATGGCCGCCAGATTTTGATGCAAACACACACAGTCCTTTAGCAAATGTACTGGGATGTCTGAGAGTGTCATTCAACACTGGAATCAAGGTTAAAGTCTAAAGCAATATGAAGATATGAGCGAAAATGCATTTTGGCTACTTATAGCACCCCCTAAAGGTCAAAGGTCACCAAAATTCTTGGGCCTCTCAAAGAAGTGGTCTTGGGTCTGTGTTAGAAGTTTGAAGTCAAAACATCAAACGGTTGCAGAGATATGGCCTCACTTCCTGTTTGGCGGTGTCACTACTGAGTTTGATTGGCTGCTACAGGTAAACGGAAGCGAAATTCAAAAATCCACATGATAACTTTTGTGCGGCTTGATCTAAAGAGTCTATGTGTCAAGTCTCGTGGAAATCGGACAATCTGTCTGACCTGAAATGCTTTTTGAAGGTTTTTGATAAAATTCAAAATGGCGGGAAATCCAATATGGCACAAATTGCCTTGATCTAAGCATTCCAACGGTACCTGATTTGCACCAACGGGCACCCAATAATAATAATAGGAAAAGCTACTAACACAATGGGTGCTTCGCAGCTTTGCTGCTAGGCACCCAATAATAGGAAAAGCTACAAACACAATGGGTGCTTCACTGCTAGGCACCCAAACATCGCTGCAAGCAGCGATGGGGTTGCCTAGCATAACATTCGAAATTCAATAGGGCCTCGCACCGCAGTACTCGGGCCCTAAAAAGAAAAATCCTAAGGATACAATAGGGCCTTCGCTGCCCCCGAACGTTCTTTGGCGCTCGGGCCCTAAAAAAAAAAAAATAAATAAATAAACATTCAACTAAAAAAACATTTGAAATGTAATAGGGCCTTGCACCGCGTGCTCGGGCCCTAAAAAAAAAATAAAATAAAATAAACATTCAAAATTCAATATGGCCTTGCACCGCGTGCTTGGGCCCTAAAAAAAAAAAAAAAAAACATTTGAAATTCAATAGGGCCTCGCACCGCAGTGCTCGGGCCCTAAAAAAAGAAGAATCCTAAGGAAACAATAGGGCTTTCGCTGCCCGAACGTTGCTCAGTGCTCAGGCCCTTATAATAAAAAAATAAATAAATAAACATTCGAACTTAAATAGGGCGTCGCACCGCAGTGCTCGGGCCCTACAAAGAAAAATCCTAAGGATACAATAGGGCTTTTGCTGCCCGAATGTTGTTCAGCGCTCGGACCCTAATAAAAATAATAATAAAAATAAATAAACTAGAAAATTCCCACGGAAATTTTGAAAGTGCCGAGTGGACTGTTGCTGGGGGTCTGTATTGAAAAAGCACACCTCAAATAGTAATATTTAACATGTTTATTTACACACATGAGCAGCTAGCACTAACGCGCTAGCCACTAATTCTAGCATTAGCTGCAAATGTTAGCAATTAGCATGTCTTCACTAAAAGGTTTGTAGGTCAGTGTAGTAGTAATGTCCTACAAAACTCTGTAGTACAAAGTTTGTGGAAGTTGTTAGCTGTGTGTGTGTGTGTGTGTGCGTGTGGTGTGTTTGTCTTGTCTGTCTCTGCGCGTGTGCTTGTCTGTGTCGGCCTGTCTCTCTGTGTTACTGTCTGTCACTGTCTGCTCCGCTGTCTCTGTCATTTTACACAGACAAGTTCAAATTAAGTGTCAATAACTGCTAAAATGGCCGCTTAATGTTAGCAATTAGCATGTCTTTAATTTTTATCGGCTAGAAATTAGTGGCTAGCGCTGATGCACTAGCTGCTCTGCTGTCTCTGTCTGTCATTTTACACAGACAAGTTCAAATTAAGTGTCAATAACTGCTATTTTCCATTCATTCCTATAGGAAATTTTTCGCAGTTTTTCGCAAAGTTATTCGCGAATTTTTCGCGAATTTCTTACACAGGTAAAAGCACGGGGATTCGGGATGAATAATAATTCTAGCATTAGCTGCAAATGTTACCAATTAGCATGACTTTACTACCATGACCAACTAGCGCTAACGTGCTAGCTGCTCATGGTAGTAAAGTATTAGCTACTAATGTTAACAATTATCATGTCTTTAATACAATGAGCAGTCAGCACTAGCTGCTCATGTGTAGAGGGTTTGTAAAAGATTTGTAGAAGGTCAGTGTAGTATTAATGTCCTAAATGAGCTGGATCTAGTGATATAATTTTTATTTCTGTAGTACAAAATTTGTGGAAATTGTTACGTGTGTGTGTGTGTGTGTGTGTGTGTGGTGTGATTCTCTTGTCTATCTCTTTGTGTGTGCTTGTCTATGTCGATCTGTCTCTCTGTGTCTGTCAGTTAGTGGCTAGCGCTAACGGGCTAGCTGCTCTGCTGTCTCTGTCATTTTAGACAGACAAGGTCAAATTCAGTGCCAATAACTGCTAAAATGGCCACCTAATGTTAGCAATTAGCATGTCTTTAATTTTTAGTGGCTAGAAATTAGTGGCTAGTGCTGACGCGCTAGCAATTAGCATGTCTTTAATTTTTATCAGCTAGAAATTAGTGGCTAGTGCTAACGCGCTAGCTACTCTGCTGTCTCTGTCATTTTACACAGACAAGTTCAAATTAACTGTCAATAACTGCTAAAATGGCTGCATAATGTTAGCAATTAGCATGTCTTTAATTTTTAGTGGCTAGAAATTAGTGGCTAGCGTTGACGCGCTAGCTGCTCTGCTGTCTCTGTCTGTCATTTTACACAGTCAAGTTCAAATTAACTGCCAATAACTGCTAAAATGGCCGCTGCCGGGGAGTTACTGCACCTGTTTGAATGTCAGTTAGAAGACAGGGAGAGAGAGAGAAAATGCTGAGACCACGCCTCGAACAAGAAGGATTTCTGGCCAAACCGTATTTCTAATCATTGAACCGGCTTAATTTTGGGCATCTTGAGCTCTTCCTGAACGTCTAGATATGCAGTTTGTGTGTAAAATGAAGAAATGTGACAAAGCAGATTGACAGTCACTACAGAAAATGTCTTGCTTGAGCTGCCTGTGTTATTGTCTGTCAGTTAGTGGCTAGAGCTAATGCGCTAGCTCCTCTGCTGTCTCTGTCATTTTAGACAGACAAGTTCAAATTCAGTGCTAATAACTGCTAAAATGACTGCTAATGTTAGCAATTAGCATCTTTAATTTTTAGTGGCTAGAAATTATGTTGTGATTTAACACAGTCCTGCTGGATCCACTGTCAAATTAGATGACTGATATGTCACATCATAGGCATAGCAACAACACATTTAAACACAAACAAAGCAGATTGACAGTCACTACAGAAAATGTCTTGCTTAAGCTGAATGTGTTATTGTCTGTCAGTTAGTGGCTAGCGCTAACGCGCTAGCTGCCCTGCTGTCTCTGTCATTTTAGACAGACAAGTTCAAATTCAGTGCCAATAACTGCTAAAATGGCCACCTAATGTTAGCAATTAGCATGTCTTTAATTTTTAGTGCCTAGAAATTAGTGGCTAGCGCTGACGCACTAGCTGCTCTGCTGTCTCTGTCTGTCATTTTACACAGTCAAGTTCAAATTAACTGCCAATAACTGCTAAAATGGCCGCTGCCGGGCAGTTACTGCACCTGTTTGAATGTCAGTTAGAAGACAGGGAGAGAGAGAGAAAATGCTGAGACCACGCCTCGAACAAGAAGGATTTCTGGCCAAACCGTATTTCTAATAATTGAACCGGCTTAATTTTGGACATCTTGAGCCCTTCCTGGACGTCTAGATATGCAGTTTGTGTGTAAAATGAAGAAATGTGACAAAGCAGATTGACAGTAACTACAGAAAATGTCTTGCTTGAGCTGCCTGTGTTATTGTCTGTCAGTTAGTGGCTAGCGCTAACGCGCTAGCTGCTCTGCTGTCTCTGTCATTTTAGACAGACAAGTTCAAATTCAGTGCCAATAACTCCTAAAATGGCCGTCTAATGTTAGCAATTAGCATGTCTTTAATTTTTAGTGGCTAGAAATTAGTGGCTAGCGCTGACGCGCTAGCTGCGCTGTTGTCTCTGTCTGTCATTTTACACAGACAAGTTCAAATTAACTGCCAATAACTGCTAAAATGGCCGCCGCTGGGCAGTTACTGCACCTGTTTGAATGTCAGTTGGAAGACAGAGAGAGAGAGAGAAAATGCTGAGACCACGCCTCGAACAGGAAGGATTTCTGGCTAAACCGTATTTCTAATCATTGAACCAGCTTAATTTTGGGCATCTTGAGCCCTTCCTGGACGTCTAGATATGCAGTTTGTGTGTAAAATGAAGAAATGTGACCTATTAAAATTGATTCAAAGAAAGGTTACTTCTGCTTTCCTCCAGAAATTTCCCCCCTTTTTAACATGGGAGTCTATGGGGCTGTGGATGGGTGTTGGTGGCGAATCTTTGTGTCTGACACCAAAAGTATAATACTGACAGCTTTAGCAGACGAATCTGCGTGAGAAGACAAATTTTCCTACGTTTCTATCTATAAATTATGTCTGTAGTGTGAAATTTGTGGCCACAGGAGCAGTTTCCGTTTTATTTTTTGACTTATTTTTTTCTCTCCTGCTCACTCTGGCTGATGATGTCATCCACTCTAGCGCAAACGTTCCGCGCAATACACACCCATTATAAACCCAGAAATTTGAGCAAAAGCCTACTCAACTTTGAGCCTCGATAGTTTAAAAACAGTAAAAGGTGTCGATAAGTGACGTGAATAAATGAAGAGAAGGCAAGAGTACCTCCATTTTAAAGTTTAAATGAAGTCTCTTGGTGAAAGTATGCCAGAGCAGTTCATTTTTGAAAATGTCTGTTGAAATATTTTTTTTTCGGGGTTTTCCATTCATTCTTATACGAAATTTTTCGCAGTTATTAGTTTAGCAGTTATAAGTTATTTGTGAATTTTACGAGAATTTCTTACACATTTACAAGCATAGGATTCGGGATGAAAACACATTTGTTGGGGGTCCTCCCATAGCTAGCTTTCTAGCTATGGGAATAGGTGCCTCGTGTCGTAGGCACTCGGCACTAATAATAATAATAATAAAACTGCCATGAAACACGCAGAAGATTAATAGTTGCCTCGTGTCGTAGGCACTCGGCACTAATAAATAAGAACAAGAAGCCACTGGACAAGAGTAAATGTGGGACTGACTTTTAGTGGTTGGTGAGAGCTTGGTGAAATAAAAGGCTGAAAGACAGACGCCGAGCTGGGCTGACTGCTGTTGGACTCGTCAGTAATATTAGCTGCTGCTGTGTCTGCTGTTGGTGACCTTGTTGATGTTTGGCTGTTAGCAAAGTTAGTGACTCACTAGTTTTTGATCATAACTAATGTAATCAGAACAAATACTTGTGTACAGCTGTCCATTTTTACCATGGTGGGATTACATTCACAACAAATACTAGTTTCTACACAATGTTGCTTTAAACACACATACAGCTAATCACAGAGCCTGACAGATATTCTTTCAGCCATAAAAATTGAGCAACAATGTGAGCTGTCTATATGCAGTTTTTTCATATGTCCGCAGGTATTGTCCATATCAGCAGCAGCTTCAGTATGATAAACATCAGCTATTGAGGGGCTGTGGCTCAGAGGTAGAGCGGGTCGTCCACAAATCAGATGATCGGTGGTGAATGTGTATGAATGGTTAGTTCCTCGAACTGATGAGCAGTTGGCAGCCAACGCCATCAGTGTGTGAATGTGTGTGAATGAGATATGTAGTGTAAAAGCGCTTTGAGTGGTCAGACTAGAAAGACTAGACTAGAAAGGTGCTATATAAGTACAGTTCATTTACATCAGCTGCCTGTGTGTAAAAGTAATCAAATCACCCCCAAAATTGATTTTAGGTGTTCAGTAACTGACACCCACTAAATGACAAAAAAGTCAATGGAGTTACATTTACAAAAATCTGTGTTTTTGACTTTGATGGGCCGCCGTGTCTACATAGTTTCTCAAAAACTCACTACACAGTAATGTTTCAAGGTTGTACCATGAGCCAGTCCATGGATCCCTGCTACCAGATGCTCTCCACTGGTCGCTCCATGGTATCTGATGTACTCTCGCTCACTCTGGTGCCGGTTGTCCATGGTCTTCCCCAGCCCATCTGATAACGTTCCTGCAAACTGACACAGAGAAGAGAGTTACAACTCTTGCTAGAAAGAAATCTTGGAAAGCTGCTAGTCATTGGACATCTCCTTCATAAAGAATATTGAGTTATAACCAACCAGTCTGATGTGAGTGGGTGTGTGTGTAGTTATACTGCTGTCATTTTCAGATGATTTAATGAAGCCAGACAGCACTGTGATCTCTTTTTTCACTCTTTGGATAAGAGAAGCATTGAAGTGTGGTGACATAGTGCTTCAAATCTGTTGTCATAGTTTTCACTCAACTCTGGACTGACAAGCCATACTGGCCACTTATGACTGTTGATATAGTGCATCAGAAAGCATTATGAATGTATTATAATTCACTATGAATGCCCCCCATAACAATAGATGTGGTCTTTACAGAAAGTGTAAATATGTAGAACATATGTGCACTACAAAAACAGCCAAACATAATCACTTCTACACAGCTTAGCAGAGAGTACCTTTGCAGCAGAATTGGATACACCATGGGTCACATTGCGTATAAGACCACCCACGTTGCCATACTTAATGAGTTCAGACACGCCCTCAGTGACATCATTGAGGAGGCCCATGGGGTTTCCCAGGAAGTCCACAGAGCCCAAGATCTGGGCTGCCTGGCTCATCAGCTCCTACAGATCCCAAAGACAGCAATGATCTGACACAAACTGGAAAGTCTACATGCAACATACATGATATCTGTCCATGTAGCAGCTCATAAGGGATGAAAATGTAAACATATAGTTAAAATATGTAGGAATTGGGGCAATGAATGAATGATGAATTATAAGATGATAAGTTGATATTAAGTAAAAAAAAAAAAAAAAAAAAAAGAAAATTGTGACTAGAAATTCACTTAGAGAGCACAGACCTATGACAAGACCAATCATCTTCTATGATATGCAAAACTGCAAGTACAAGGACTATATTTGTCTGTACTACTAATGGCCTATACTGCAATGTTAATGAAAGGGGAAAATAACAATTCTAGTTCTTATTTGGCCTGTATTTTACAAATTTGTTCCATAATCTTGCCCACATACAAACTAATAGCATAGCCTCCTTAAAGAAAGGAAAGAAAATTGTAAAACAATAAACACCACAGCCTTCAGCTTTAATGCAAATACAAATAGAAGCATGTGTAGCAGCTATTCTATGAAGTGTAGAGGGGGATACAGCCAATGTCTTGGTGTAGGCAGTACGGGGAAAGAGGAAAGCTTTTTCAAACGGAAAGAGATACAGTTTTCTTAAATTTTGAGAAGAAACCTTTAATATATATTCAATACATTCAGGTATCATGGAAGGTATCAATCAATCAATCAATTAAATTTTATTTGTAATGCCCAAACTCACACCCTCTGTCCTTAGACCCTCAGTTCAAGTGAGGAAAAACTTGCCCACAAAAAACCCTTTAAACAGGGATAGGGTTATCTTTAATCCAAAAGGAGTGGGTTAGGAGGAGAGGTGACTTCCATTTGACTACAATATGACATGGAACAGAGTGACTGAGAGGGGAGTATGAAATCCAGATGATTTGCACAGGGCAACTAACTGGATCTCTGCAGGTCTGTGCACTGCTTACCTCTCTGAAGTGCTTCAGGATGTCATTAATGATGATCTCCTGGGTCTCGTATGGGTGCACTCTGGTGAACGGGTACATGTTGATCACAGCATCTTCAAACCGAACCAGAGGAAAGCCCAGGGTGCCTTTCAGAGCCTAAAAACAATCCATATAAAAACATAACAAAACATGTGATGGCAGAGCAGCTGGTGGAACAGGAAGTAACAGACTGAGACATGACATTATTATGATCTTTTCTTTTATTCAACAACGCATCAAAACTAATGCCAACAATTTAAACTTGTCCTACTAAAATCAGTTTCAACCACAATCTCTTAGTACAGTTTTGAAACCATAGGTCTGCTTTAATCCTTTGACTTATATCAGAAACCCTCAAAATGTGACATTTATCCATCTAGCTGTTAGCTTGCTAACTTTACAATGTTCACTTCATATTTAATTGACATTACTAATGCTTCCAAATGGTCAGAGCCTAATCCACCCACTTGACTCTTGTGATCTTGAGGGTGTCAGTCCAAGGTTCCTTCAAAGATTTGAATCTTTGTTATTTTAGAAGTTAAAGTGTTAAAATGTTGAAAATGTTTTTTCTGTTTTTATTGCTCATAAATCACTCTGAGATTAAAAAAAAAAGGTGATATCACCACTTGATGAGGCCAACAGAAGTTTACATGTACCCTATCAAAGGTGATTTATGAAGCTGTGCATAAGAAAATGAACAGGAGAAAAAAGGGAGACCATGTTAAGTTACCTTGAGATCAGGAGGCAGCTTGTGAGAAGTGAAGACACTCAGTTTGACCTGAGGGAGGCTGATCTTCAAGTTCTCAAAGTAGTAACGTTTGGGAGGTCCTACTTCCTCGTTGGGCTTCTCATGGAGGTTTTCATCCAACTTCTCTAGCTCTGTATTCATTACATTTATTATTTGTTTTACTTTTAATAACAAACATATTTACTCACAACAATTGATATTGATATTCATCTAATTACCCACCAGCTTCTGTCTGACCATATCCAAAGAAACTGAGCAGCTTGAGCAGCAGTTTCTCCTCGATGATGACTGTGAAGCGTCGGGCTGTCACCATGAGGTGCTGTGAACACATGGTTACATCATTAGTTGTTACATTTTTATTTTCATTTGGTATATTTTAGGCTGAAAGTCATGACAGAAACATACTATCAATGTTGGAAAAGAAAGCACAGCTAAACACAGTGAACCTTAAGACAATCACCTGCACCTTTTGACCAGCTGAACCAAACACCACAAGTGGTCTGATTGCCCCAGTGCGAGAGGTAAGAGAGATGGATAACAGCTAAGATGACCCAGCTTAGACCTAAGGATATTCCACTGCTGAGCCTTCTTCTGGCTAACTCTATAGCCATAATTTATTAAATACACCCTTTTAAACCATCTGAATTCCTTCATTCAGTCTTCACCATAGACTGTATAAAACATGGACATGATGTTGTAACACTCAATGTTGTGGCTCTGGCCGTCGCTATTTTGGCAGTCCTGCCTCTGCCTCCTTCCAGTTAATCAAAAAATGGACAAAGACATGGAGTGTGGGTGGGTGAATGAAACCAGGGTTCTCAAAGACGGCATCTGTAATGGCACCCACCTGTCAATCAAAGCAGCCACACTCTTAATTATTCATAACTTTAAGCCTTATTATAATTTGAACAGGTGAGTTCTATAAAAGTTTTTTCAGCACTTCATAGCCACGGAGGTTGTCACTTGGTCTTGACAACACAACTCACAACAGAATGTTGATTTTTATCATGAAACTGATTGGCAAACTTGGCACTCTGGGCTTGGACTTCCACAGTACTGCACTGAGTATCAGATCTAGAAAAGAAACTGGACTTTTTTGGACAATGTTTAATTAGCATGTGACACTCACCTTGAAGAGATCAGTGAGCATGAGGTTGCTGGGAACCTTGACTGAGTTGACCTGCACGGCCGGGCCACTGTCATTGACGCTGCTGTCACTGGAGCAGGGAGTCACACACAGCATCACCGGCTGTGTAGTACCCAGCAGCTGGTTGTCCACCTGATTACCATGATATGACAGGCCAAGTATTCATACAACACTGTCCATTAAAACAGGATTAACAGCAGGTCTACATCATTGATCACACTGCATATTCACAGGAAGCTTCTGTACAGACTTAGGACAATGTATATAAACTGTAATATGATACTAGAAAATACTACTATCAGTGATTATATCATGATCCTGGTAAAGATAAAAGTTATTCATTAACTGTCTAGGACATTAAGAGAGCTCCTCTGATGAAAACTGTTAGGAGAGAGGGAGCAAAAGTTAAATTTACTAGGCCAGTATAATGATAGTTTAGAAAAGGAAAAAGCAGATAGCCAGTTAATCAGCTCATTTGTGGCTTAATTGCTGAGTGTCTATGGTTTTAATCTGGTTTGTGTGTGCGTGTGTGTGTGTGTGTGTGTGTGCGCACACTTACAGGCACTGATTTTTACTGATCAACCACCAATTAGGTCAACCACGCTTTCTCACTAAGTTGCTCTGAGAATTTTCCTAAATAACTCCTAAGTTAGGACTCCTTGCTAGAAATGTTCAGGCTCTGTTAGGAACTCAGAGTATTCTCTGCACATATAGCGCTGTGAAAAAGTATTTGCCCCCGTCCTGATGTCTTTCAGATCATCAAACTAATTTTAATATTAGATAAATATACCCCAAGTAAATAATAATAAATAATACATTTTATTTAGAAGCACTTTTCAAGGTACTCAAAGACACTTTACATAAAAAGAAGATCAAATCAGCAAATCAATAAGAGATAGTATGCTAAAAACACAACAGACTGAGCTAAACATTAAGGGCTTTGTGTGTGAGGAGGAGGATTTTGAACTGAATGCGCTGTGGAACTGGGAGCCAGTGGAGTTTCTGGAGGACAGGAGTGATGTGATCACGGGTGTGGGTGAGCAGACGAGCAGCAGAGTTTTGGATGTTCTGTAGTTTATTTAAAGTTTTGGATGGTGTGCCATAGAGGATGCTGTTGCAGTAGTCAATTATGGAAGTGATGAAGGCGTGAATGAGGGTTTCAGCAGTGGAGAAGGTGAGTTATGGGCGGAGCTGGGCAATGTTCTTGAGATGAAAGAAGGCAGTTCTGGTGATTTGGTTTATGTGATGTTCAAAGGAGAGGTTATTGTCGAAGATGACTCTGAGGTTGCGACTGTGGAGGGATAGAGAGAGGGTGGAGTTGTCGATGTTAAGGCAGAAACTGTCTGCGGTTTTGGTGAGGGATTTGGGGCCAATAATGATCAGGTCTGATTTGTCACAGTTGAGTTTGAGGAAGTTGGTCTGCATCCAGGATTTGATGTCGGTGGGGCAGTTGGAGAGAGTTGAGTGAGTGGCGGGGGCGATGAAGTTGGTAGAGATATAAAGCTGGATGATGTCATCGGCATAACAGTGGAAATGGAGACCATGGTGGCGAATGATGTTGCCAAGAGGGAGCAGGTAAAGTATGAAGAGGAGAGGACCAAGCACTGAACCCTGAGCGACGCCTCTGGACAGAGGAACAGTGGAGGAGGAGCAGTTGTTGAAGTGGATGAATTGTTGTCAGTCTGTGAGATCTGATTTGAGCCAGGAGAGTGCAGTGCCAGTGATGCCGAGGCAGGACTCAAGGCGAGAGAGGAGAATGGTGTGGTTGATGGTGTCGAAAACTGCAGTGAGGTCCAGGAGGATCAGGATGGTGAGGTGGCCTCACCAGTCTGCTGAGAGGAGGATGTCATTGGTGACTTTCAAGAGGGCTGTTTTAGTGCTGTGTTGAGAGCGTAAATTGGATTGAAATGATTCAAACAGGTCATTTGAGCAGAGGTGGGCTTTGAGTTTGTGTGGCGACAATACGTTTCAGTATTTTGGACAGAAAGGGGAGATTGGAGATGGGCCGGAAGTTTGACATGATGTCAGGGTTGAGTCCAGGTTTTTTGAGGATGGGGCCAGTTTGAGCGAACGGGGGACTGAACCAGACCTAAGGGAGGAGTTCATGATTTCTGTGTTGAGTGTGGAGATGGTTGGTAAAGAGCCAGCTCATCTGGTAAAGATGAGATGAGATGGGATGGGATCCAGAACACATGTAGAGGTTTTCATGCCTGACATGATTTTGGGCAGCTCCCCTGGTGACATGGGAGAGAACTGAGACAGAGGCTGAGAGGTGAGGAGGAGTGGAGCAGGTGAGGGAGTGGCAGTACAGGCCGTGGGGGCAGGAGAGGACAAGTTGTTAAAAATAGTGTCAATTTTTGTTTGGAAGAATGAAAGAAAGGAGTTGCATTTGTCAGTGGTGAATGAGCTGGAGGTGTTGTTGCTGGGCTGGAGGAGTTTATTTATTTAAGAGAACAGAGCCTTGGGGTTGGTGGAGCCAGAGCGTATGAGGTGAGAGTAGTAGGTGGACCGGGCAGTACTGAGAGCGTCCTTGTACTGCTGAAGCTGTATAGGCTTGTAGATGGACAGTTAAACCGGTTTTCTTGTAAAGCCTTTCAAGCTGTCGTTTTTGTGATTTCATTTTGTGCAGTTCAGGAGTGTACCAGGGGGCAGATTGGGTGAAGGAGACAGTTTCAGTTTTGATGGGGGCTAGCTGATTGAGACAGGAGGAGAGTGTTTTGTTGTAGAATTTGAGAATTTGGTGAGGTCAGAGGGATTGTCAGTTAGCGGAGAGGGGGAAATAAATAAGAAATACAGTTCTTAAATGATGACTTCATTTCCTAAGGGAAAAAAAGCTCCAAACCCACCTGGCCCTATGTGAAAAAGTAATTGCCCTCTAAACCTAATAACTGGTTGTGCCACTTTGGGCAGCAACAACTACAATAAAGCGTTTGTGATAACTGGCAATGTATCTTTCACATCGCTGTGGAGGAATTTTGGCACACTCGTATTTGCAGAATTGTTTTAATTCAGCCACATTTGAGGGTTTGTGAGCATGAATGGCTTCTTTAAGGTCATGCTACAGGATCTTTTTAAAGTCTGAACTTTGACTAGACCACCTTCATTTTGTTTTTTTTTAAGCCATTCAGAAGTGGACAGTTGCTAGTGTGTTTCGGATCATTGTCCTGCTGCATAACCCAATTGCACGTGAGCCTGAGGTCATGAACTGATGGTTGGACATTCTCCTTCAGGATTTTCTGGTAGAGAGCAGAGAGCAGCATCAATTATGGCAAGTCGTCCAGGTACTGAAGCAGCAAAGTAGCCTCAGACCATCACACTACCACCACCATGTCTGACTGTTGGTATGATGTTCTTTTTATGATTTTTACATCACATGTAACAGGATGCACACCTTCCAAAAAGTTGAACTTTTGTCTCGTCAGTCTGCAGAATATTTTCCCAAAAGTCTCAGAGATCATCAAGATGTTTTTTGGAAATGTGTGACAAGCTTTTGTATTCTTTTTTTGTCAGCAGTGGTTTCCTCCTTGGAACTCTCCCATGGAAGTAATTTTTGCCTAGTCTCTTTCTTATTATTGAACACTGACCTTAACTGTGATAACTGCAGGTCTTTAGATGTTGTTCTAGGTTCTGTTGTGTTGATGCATGACAAGTAATTCTGGTAGGGTGGCCACTCTTAGGAAGGTTCACCACTGTTCCAAGTTTTCTCCATTTGTGGATAATGGTTCTCATCGTGGTTTGCTGGAGTCTCAAAGCCTTATAAATGGCTTTGTAACCCTTTCCAGACTTATAGATATCAATAACTTTGTTTCTTATCTGTTCTTGAATTTCTTCATTGTGGCCACATTTTGAGATATTTTAGCCTACTTCACTTTATTAAACAGGTTCTATTTCAGTGATTTCTTGATTCAACAGGTCTGGCAGTAATCAGGCCTGGGAGTGGGTAGTGAAATTGAACTCAGCTTTCCAAAAAACATGGTCAAATATAGCTGCAAGCAGCGATGGGGGTGCCTAGCAGCATAGCAGCATAGCAGGGAAGCCTATGCCTGCTCAGGAAGGTGTCCATACAACCAAGTTTCATGGCAATACATCAAGGCATCGCAGAGACATTGGCCCACTTCTTGTTTGGCGGCTTTGCCGCCGATTTGGATTGGCTGTTATGGCAAAAGAGTTTGGAGTTCAGAGATGAAACTTCAACCATCAGCCAGCCAGTGTCTTTAGACCATATCCATCAAGTTTCATGTAAATCAGACATCATGTAAATGTAAATCAGAAGTGTGTGCCCTCTGTAATCATAAGCATGTGTTTGACTAAATTCAAAATGCCCACCAAATCATTATGCATGTATTACAGAGTTCTTTACCAAATGTACTGGGATGTCTGAGAGTATCAGTCAGCACTGGAATCAAGGTTAAAGTCCAAAGCAAGATGAAGATATGAGCAAAAATGCATTTTGGCTACTTATAGCGCCCCCTAAAGGTCAAAGGTCACCAAAAACAAATTTGTGGGCCTCTCAAAGAAGTGGTCTTGGGTCTGCGTTAGAAGTTTAAAGTCAAAACATCAAACGGTCGCAGAGATATGCCCTCACTTCCTGTTTGGCGGTGTCGGTGCTGAGTTTGATTGGCTGCTACGGGCAAATGGAAGCGAAATTCAAAAATCCACGTGATAACTTTTGTGCAGCTTGGTCTGAGGACAATCTGCGGCTTGGTCTGAGGACAATCTGCGTGACCTGAAATCCTTTTGAAGGTTTTTGATAAAATTCAAAATGGTGCAAAATCCAATATGGCGCAAATTGAGGTCATAGAGTGCGTTGAACTCTACTTGATTCAGGGATTCCAACGGTACCACATTTGTGAAATTTGGACCAACGGGTCCAAAGTTATGAAGCTTAATGCACTTCAAACTTTGACATGTTGGTGGCGCTACAGAGTTAACTGTATGGGCATGAAAATTCTTCAGGTTGACAATGGGACTGCCCTGAATATGTGTGCCAAGTTTCAAAACTTTTCACCATGGCGTTCTAGGGGCTGCCATAGATTTTAATAAGCGATTTTTTTAAGCGGAAACGGATCAATAATAATCATAATAGGAAAAGCTACTAACGGAATGGTTGCCTTCGCAGCTTCGCTGCTAGGCACCCAATAGTAATAATAATAGGAAAAGCTACTAACAGAATGGTTGCCTTCGAAGCTTCGTTGCTAGACACCCAATAATAATAATAATAATAATAACAACAACAACGACAACAACAACAACAATAATAATAAAAATAGGAAAATTGCCAATCCCTTCGGCTTCACAAAACAACTGCTCAGGGAAAAGCACAGTGGCCGGCTCGAGTGCTCAACAGAGGAAGTGAATCGCTTCCTCCACGATACAGTGAGCGATCCCCTGAGAGAGCAAGAGCTGGGACCCAACAAAGCTCTCATCAGTCCTGCCCTCCCAAGAACAGAGCTCAACCTGAGGGAGCCAAGCCTGAAGGAGGTTGAGGAGATCATCAAGGCAGCTCGCTCAGCATCTACTCCAGGCCCCAGTGGCGTACCCTATCTGGTCTACAAGCGCTGCCCGGGGCTCCTCCGCCACCTGTGGAAGATTTTGAAGGTGATTTGGAGAAGGGGAAGAGTTGCTGACAAGTGGAGGTGTGCTGAGGGAGTGTGGATCCCCTAAGAGGAGAACTCGAAAAACATCAACCAGTTTCGGACCATCTCACTACTGAGTGTTGAAGGGAAGGTTTTTTTCAGCATCGTCTCACGAAGGCTGACAGAGTTTCTCCTCAAGAACAACTACATTGACCCCTCAGTACAGAAGGGAGGGACTCCTGGAGCTCCTGGCTACTTGGAACACACTGGTGTAGTTACACAGCTCATTAGAGAGGCCCATGAGAACAGAGGCAACCTAGTTGTCTTGTGGTTGGACCTGGCCAACGCCTACAGGTCCATACCACATAAACTGGTCGAGCTCGCACTACATCGCTATCATGTAAGAGTAAGATCAAGGACCTGATCCTGGATTACTACACTTCTGGGTCAGAGACATCAGACTGGCATTGTATCGGGAAAGGAATAATAACAGGCTGCACCATCTCTGTTATTCTTTTCGCCCTTGCCATGAACATGGTGGTCAAGTCAGCCGAAGTGGAATGTAGAGGGCCCCTAACCAAGTCAGGAGTAAGACAGCCCCCGATAAGAGCCTATATGGATGACCTTACCATCACAACAACATCGGTCCCAGGGAGCAGGTGGATCCTACAAGGACTTGAGAGACTCATCACCTGGGCATGGATGAGTTTTAAGCCGTCCAAGTCAAGGTCCATGGTGCTGAAGAAGGGTAAAGTGATTGACAAGTTCCGTTTTTCCATCTCAGGAACTGTCATTCCAACCATCACGGAGCAACCTGTCAAGAGTTTGGGGAAGCTCTTTGACTCCAGCTTGACTCTGCTGCCATACAGAAGTCCAACAAAGAGCTTGAAACTTTGCTCACCAGGACTGACAAGTCCAGTCTGCCTGGCAGATTTAAAGCCTGGATCTACCAGCATTCCATCCTGCCCCGAGTCCTGTGGCCCTTGCTGGTCTATGCAGTCCCAATGACAACAATTGAGCCCCTAGAAAAGAAGATCAGTGGCTTTCTTCGGAAGTGGCTGGGCCTTCCACGCAGTCTCACCAGTGCTGCACTGTATGGGACGAGTAACATCCTGCAGCTGCCCTTCAGTGGCCTCACTGAAGAATTTATGGTGGTACGCACCAAAGAAGCCCTACAGTACAGGGATTCCAGGGACTGCAAGGTGTCATCACCCGGCATTGAGGTGAGGACAGGAAGGAAGTGGAAGGCGGGGAAAGCACTGGAGGCAGCAGAGTCACGTCTGAGACAAAAGGCTCTGGTGGGTACTGTGGCGACAGGCAGAGCAGGCTTGGGCTACTTCCCGAAGACCTTGGTCAGCCAGGCCCGCGGCAAAGAAAGACACCATCTACTCCAGGAAGAGGTCCGAGCAGGCGTAGAGGAAGAGCGAGTGAGCAGGGCAGTGGGACTCCGGCAGCAGGGAGTGTGGACAAGGTGGGAGAGTGCACTGCAGCGCAGGATCACCTGGACAAACATCTTGCAGGTAGTCTTCCATCGGGTCCTTTTCCTCGTACAAGCAGTCTATGATGCCCTGCCAAGCCCAGCGAACCTCCATGTCTGGGGGAAGAGCGAGACACCCTCCTGCCTTCTTTGCTCTGGAAGAGGCTCCCTAGAATATCTCCTCAGCTGCTGCCCAAAGGCTCTGGCTGATGGCCGCTATCGTTGGCACCATGACCAGGTGCTTAAGGCAATTGCTGAGAGCTTAGCCTCAGCCATCAGCACCAGCAAACACCACCATGCTCCTAAGAAGGCAGTCCCCTTCATCAAAGCTGGAGAGAAGCCCCGGGCACGCCCACAACTAGCAACAGGCCTCCTCCACACTGCCTCTGACTGGCAGCTGCAGGTCGACCTGGGGAAGCAGCTGAGGTTCCCCCAGCACATTGTAACAACGAGTCTCCGCCCAGACATGATCATTAACTCTGAGGCTTCGAGACACCTGATCATCCTGGAACTCACAGTGCCCTGGGAAGAGCGTATTGAGGAAGCCAACGAGAGGAAACGGGCTAAGTACCAGGAACTGGTGGAGGAGTGAAGGGAGAGAGGCTGGAGAACCTTCTATGAGCCAACAGAAGTTGGCTGTAGAGGCTTTGCAGGGTGTTCACTTTGCAAAGTCCTCAGCCAGTTGGGTGTTACAGGGGCGGCCAAGAAGAGGGCCATCCAATCCGCAAGCGAAGCCGCAGAGAAGGCCACAAGGTCGCTTTGGATAAAAAGGGCTGATCCGTGGACTGCTACAGGGACGCAAGTCGGGACTTGATCAACCCCGGCTGGGTCGCCTGGGCGAGAGTGTATGATGTTACGAGACCCGAAACACCTAACGATCCCAGGATACATCACTGAGGATGCGTCCCAGCGCATCCACGAGATGTTTCTTACATAGAGCTCTTTTCCCTTAAGAAATGAAATCATCATTTAAAAACTGCAATTTTATTTATCTCTGATATTAAAATTTGTTTGATGATCTGAAACACTTGAGTGTGACAAATATGCAAAAAACTAAGAAATTGGGAAAGGGGCAAATACTTTTTCAAAGCACTGTATATGAAGTCAGCCACAGATGTTCAGCAAACATAGCTATGCTAACAGCACACATATCTTGTCATTTTACTTTCCTCTTATGGCATGAGTTACATCACAAAGGTCATCTTTCACCATCTAACAAGCACACTGAATGTATGTATATATGCACACGTGTATATGTTGTTATCATGTTGATCAAGCGTCTTGGTATTATACAAATACAATCTAACCTTGAACTGGAATACTGAACCTTCTTATAACTGTGGTGAGCTCACCTGGATATTCTGAATGCTGAGTTCCAACACTTCATTGACAGCAGTGCGGATGAAGTGGACATCTATACCAGACAGTGTAGTAAACACAAGCTCTTCAGGAACCTTGTTGACCAGAGAGACACCCAGGCCTTCCTCCAAGTTAACCAACACCTGTGCATGAATACAAAAGACATCAGTTTCTCATAGAGGCACATTAAAAAAAGAACTCCACACAATGAAGGTAACGAGGGCAATGAAGCCCATGAGCTTTAGCAACTGGTACAAGACACAGATGTTTAAAAAAAAAAAAAAAACACATTTGATTGAAAATAAAGTAAGTATGGGTATTGGGCATTCACAAATGTGTCAGGTAACAATTATGTGTTTTTGCCAGGCATTAATATCAGTGACAAGTCATGCATGTAAATTGCTTCCAACTGCTTGTGATTTCATGGTTAGTAATACCTCCAACTCCTGCTCAGCCTCTCTCTTCCTGACATCCTCTTTTCTCCTATCTTGTTCTGTGCTGGATGAGCTCCGGATCATTCTTCTCTGGTTAAAGTCACTGATCTGAAAAGAAACAAATGTCTGTGAGCAGGAATGATGAGGTTGACTATCACTGTAACTGTATCTGCAGTAATCAGATATTATCAGAGCACTGGAGATTGATTAAATTCTGAAACAAGCTCTGATTTACAATGTATGGACACAAGCATTTGGTAGCAGAGAACAACCAAAGATAAAGAGTGCAGTCTTACTGGGTTCTGTATACAGCAGAGGTAGGTTTAAGGTCAGAGCTGCAATCACTGTATTACTGATGCCACTGTTAAATTTACACTGTCATGTTGATATATTCCTATAGCAGCCTTAACTTAGTTGTTTCTTCAGTCTTTTTGAAGGCATCCTTATCTTGTTGTAACTATCAACATATAGCAAAAACATTTAGAAATTATACCAAAGTCTCAAGCTCATCTGAAATGGTCTGACAGAAACTGGAAAGGTGATATGAAGATTCCACGTGTTTTTGGAAATCATGGACGTTGTGTCCACCAGGCTAAAGAGGAAAAGGACCGTCCATATTATTGCCATTGCAAAGTTCAAAAGCCCATGGCATGATGCGTAACTTGTACATTACACATTTATAATATTCTGCACACTGTGATCTCTAATTACCTGTCAAATACTTGCACATTTCTGCGCAGCAGCTAATTTTAGAACATATTGTATTTATATTTATATAATCTATCCTTATAATCTTTATATAATCATCTTGGACTTATGTGCACTATCACTCCAATTACTGAACTGGCCATTGATGAATAGAATTCTCCATGGATTTTGTTCTCACTTGCAGGACACGTGTGGGTCCATCTGGCAGCACCTGGACCGACAGCACCCCAGAACCAGGTCTCATCTTCTGGTTGATAAACTGCTGCTCAGGGCCCGGCTCTAGCAGCCCAGAGTCTGGTCCCAGCACCACCTCTGCTCCATCATAAAGGCCTGTCATCCCACCCTTGACCTGAACAGTACAAATCATTAGTTAAAAATACAACAGAAGGAAATAATTGTGGCGAAAATGAAGAAACTGTAAGAGATGTGAGTATCAGCTGCACTTCCACTGAAATGTAAGCATTATGACATATTTATAGCTATGTATACCCACCTGCACTACCAGCCGAGGTAGGCCACAGGTCAGCATGCCTGAGTTGAAGTACCACGTCTGAGTGGTACTGCGGCGTGAATCCGGTCTCCTCAGCATCAGTGGTTCAAAACTGAGAGAGACAAACAGGTAGGTCAGAGAGACCTCTTACATTCAATCTTCCATAAAAGACCTCCTTCCAGTTGGTGAATGACCACAACTGACTGAAAATAACTCATGAGTGAATATCTGCTGTGGTGAGTTTATACACAGACTACAGGTACACACAGTACAAACCTATTGTCACTAACAGCTGCAAGCCCGGCAATGTCCAGCACCAAAGAGGAGTCCAGTGGGCGTGGTTGGGCTGGTTTGCTCTGTGGTGGAGAAGAACCTTCATGACACAGCATGCCGGTCCCAGTCATCCTCCACAGTTGGGAGCGCTTCCCTGGCTCCTGCACAGCAATCAAAACATTATTATCATCATCGTTCATCAGAACATTCTATTTTTGATCATCAGTCAATCTGTCTATAAAATACCAGAAAATAGTTACAAAAATGATTTTCAATTCAACTCAATTTTTTTATACTGCGCCATATCATAACAAATGTTACAGTAGAAACAACTCAAAAAGTTCCCCTTCAAGCTGAAAGCCAGCTGAATGGCAGCCGTCTTCCAGCCGACTTCCAGCCAACTGCCTGCCAAGTTCCAGCGCCTGGGTGTTTCTATTTTTTACTGTAACTCCACCTATTCATTTAATTACAGGGTATGACCAGAAGATGGCGCTTCTCTCACAGAATCTTTTTGCAGTTGTTCTACCTGGAAATGACGTAGTTTACACACCTCATTAGCATTCTCATAGCTCAACCTTTTGTTTGCACTTAATGGGCTTTTTGGTCTCCCAGTGTCACACAAATCACAGAGCGGAAAATGGCTGGTTTGACAGGAGGATGACTCATTTACTGTATTTTAATAAATGAAAGACTTAGAAGTCCCCGGAAGGCTGACCCTGAGTCACAGCAGCATTGCTACTGTTGCTAAACGACAACGAAAAACAAAAACAGACAAAAAAAAATAGGGCTGAATTCAAAGACATCCCCAAAATCAAAGCAAAAAAATTATGTGGCAGGCTAGTCCATTTTGACAAAATTTCTTTGTAGCAACTCATAATGGTACTCAGTAATCTTCATGGCCTCCACGTGCTTGTGTGCATGCCTGACAACGTCGATGCTCCTAATGAGATGACGGATGGTGTCCTGGGGGATCACCTCCCAGATCTGGACCAGGGCATCGCTGAGCTCCTGGGCAGTCTGAGGTGCAACCTGGTGGCGTCGGATGGACCGAAACATAATGTCCAAGAGGTGTTCCATTGGATTTAGGTCAGTCAAACATAGGGGCCAGTCAATGGTATCAATTCCTTCATCCTCCAGGACATGCCTGAATGCTCTCACCACATGAGGCTGGGCATTGTCGTGCAGGGTCTGGCAATGGGCCCAAGGATTTCATTCTGACACATAATAGCAGTCAGGCTGCCGTTGTCTAACCTGTAGAGGTCTGTGTGTCCTTACAGGGATATGCCTTCCCAGACCATCACTGACCCACCACCAAACGGTCATGCTGAATGATGTTGCAGGCAGCATAACTTTCTCCACGGTGTCTCCAGACCCGTTCACGTCTATCACATGTGTTCAGGTTGAACCTGCTCTCATCTCTGAAATCACAGGGCACCAGTGGCAGACCTGCCAATTCTGGTGTTCTGTGGCAAATGCCAGTTGAGCTCCACGGTGCTGGGGAGTGAGCACAAGGTCTACTACAGGACGTCAGGCCCTCAGGCCACCATCATGAAGTCTGTTTCTGATTTTTTGGTCAGAGACATTCCCACCAGTGGTAATTTTGTAGGGCTCTGGCAGTGCTCATCCTGTTCCTCCTTGCACAAAGGAGCAGATACTGGTCCTGCAGATGGGTTAAGGACCGTCTACGGCCCTGTCAAGGTCTTGTAGATTAAGTGACCGTCTCCTGGAATCTCCTCCATGCTCTTGAGACTGTGCTGGGAGACACAGCAAACCTTCTGGCAACGGCCCATATTGATGTCCCACCCTGGAAGAGTTGGACTACCTGTGCAACCTCTGTAGGGTCCAGGTGCCGCACCATGCTACCAGTAGTGACACCGACCCTAGCCAAATGCAAAACTAATGAGAAATTGGTCAGAAAAGATGAGGAGGGAAAAAATGTCAGTGGTCTCTACCTGTAAAACAATTCCTGATTTGGGGGTTGTCTCATTGTTGCCCCTCGAGTGTACCTGTTGTTAATTTAAATGACACCAAAACAGATGAAAATGATTAACAACCCTCCCAGCTACTTAACGGACCAGATCAATATTCCAGAAGTTGAACTGACTTGATGTTGCACTCTGATTAAAAAGTGTTCCTTTAATTTTTTTGAGCAGTGTTTATATATTTGATATATACAGATTTGAATTTTTTTTTTTTGATTTGCGTGCCTTGTATCTGTATGCATGAAAATTGAAAAAAAAAGTTTCATTCACGCCTATGGGATGAACAAAAATGAAAATACAGTAAATGAGTCATCCTCCTGTTCATGAACACACTCAAATCATAAGGCTACTGTATAGGACACAGTAGTCAAACCAGCTGCAATCTGAGATCTGTGTGACACTGGGAGACCAAAAAGCCCATTAAGTGCAAACAAAAGGTTGAGCAATGAGAATGCTAATGAGGTCACCTGGCCTAAAGCGTGCACTGAATATCTGCACAACTTCAAAAATCTTCCAAAAGGCTGTTAATCACCCGTAATTCTTCCTCTTTAAATTGAGATTCACAATGATCAAACTGTGATCAAATATTCAACAGGAGTTATTATTGAGTGTGCCTGAAAGAGCACACTCTTTATTATCCACCCGGCTTAATGAGTGTGCCTGAAAGCGCACACTACATGTTATCCACCGCGCTTATCTTATTGAGTGTGCCTGAAAGAGCACACTCTTTAAAATCCACCACGCTTATTAATATTATTGAGTGTGCCTGAAAGAGCACACTCTTTAAAATCCACCGCGCTTATTCTTGAGTGTGCCTGAAAGAGCACACTATTTATTATCCACCGCGCTTATTCTTCTTATTATTATTATTGAGTGTGCCTGAAAGAGCACACTCTTTATTATCCACCCGGCTTATTCTTATTCTTACGTTTCTTCCGTGTTTTTTTGAGTTTTTGTCGCACATACACAAACAAGGTGTCAAAACGACCGGCTCGGCCGGGAATCGATGGGAAAGTCTTTTCAAAGAGTTTCACCGAACGGTTTCGTCTCACTCATATTCGCTGTCATAAAGCTGTCAGTATTATACTTTTGGCGGGAGACGCAAAGATGCGGCAGCAATACCCATCTCCTGCCCAAAGTACTCCCATGTTAATTTGAGAGGAGAAATTTCCAGAAGAGCAGGGAGTACGTGCTCTTTACCTGACGACCCCAGCAAAAGTTCACACAATTTTCGCCTGAAAATCGGCAAGGAACTGGTCGACAGGACGAGGAAGCCAACGGTCATTCCGGTTTTTGTTTTGCGGCACACCTGATAGGCTGTTTTTGGCCACCTTTGAGGGGCTTCATTCAGAGACTTTCTGTGTCTCTCAGTGAGGTACAGACTGCAAGTGCACACCTGCGACTAATTACTCTGACCTGCAGCTGACCCTAGTTGCTTGGCAACCTCAAGCCTGCCTTTGACTAACTTTGTTGAAGTCTCTGTATGATATCGATGACTATCAAGACTACATTTTTAATGTCAGCCATTTTATCCTTCTCTCTCGCAAACACAACACAAACACATAGAGACGCAGACAGACACACACACCACACACAGACAGACAGACAGACAAGGCAAACAAACATGCATGCGCACGTGCGCACACACACACACACACACACACACACACAACAAAAGGCTTTCAAAATAAGAGTCCTTTCAAAATAAAAGAGTTTGTCAAACTCTCAGATTAACAGACAAGACCACACACACACACACACACACACACACACACAGATAAGACAAAGGGCTTTCAAGATAAGAGTCCCTTCAAAATGAAAGACTTTAAAACTCTCATTAACAGACACAAGACCACACAAACACGCACAAACATGCTGACAGCTATTCAATGCATGGTGGCAAAGCGGCCAGGGTCAGGCACACTCAAAATTTCTTTAGGAATTTTTCTAGTTGAGTGTGCCTGAATAAGCACACTCTTTATTATCCACCCGGCTTATTGAGTGTGCCTGAAAGAGCACACTCTTTACTATCCACCCGGCTTATTGAGTGTGCCTGAAAGCGCACACTATATGTTATCCACGCGCTTATTCTTCTTCTTATTATTATTATTCTTACGCCCTTTTTTTGGTTCACTACTGCTCCCAGAGTTTTTGTTGCACATACACAAACAAGGTGTCAAAACGACTGGCTCGGCTGGGAATCGATTGGAATGTTATTTTCAAAGCATTTCACCAAACGGTTTTGCCAAAAAACGGCAAAAACCACACCAAAAAATGAATGGGTGTGTATTGCGAGAATTTTCGAGAGCTAGAGTGAGTGATGTCATCGCTAGAGTGTAGAGAGAGAGAAAAACTCGTTGAAAAATAAATTTGTAAACTGCGATTGCGGCCGCAAATGTCAAGCTACAGAAATCATTTATAGCTAGAAACGTAGGAAAATTTGTCGTCTCACTCATATTCGCTGTCATAAAGCTGTCAGATGTATAGTTTTGGTGGGAGACGCAAAGATGCAGCAGCAACACCCATCTCCTGCCCAAAGTACTCCCATGTTAATTTGAGAGAAGAAATTTCCAGGAAAGCAGGGAGTACATGCTCTTTACCTGGCGACCCCAGCCAAAGTTTACACAATTTTCGCCTGAAAATCGGCAAGGAACTGGTCGACAGGACAAGGAAGCCAACGGTCATTCCGGTTTTTGGTTTGCAGCACACTGTATAGGCTGTTTTTGGCCACCTTCGAGGGGCTTCATTCAGAGACTTTCTGTGTCTCTCAGTTTGAGATACAGACTGCATGTGCACACCTGCGACTAATTACTCTGACCTGCAGCTGACCTTACTTGCTTGGCAACCTCAAACCTGCCTTTGACTAACTTTGTTGAAGTCTCTGTATGATATCAATGACTATCAAGACTACATTTTTAATGTCAGCCATTTATTCTTCTTCTCACATAGATAAAGACAGACAGACACACTGCACACAGACAAGGCAAAAGTCTTTCAAAATAAGAGTCCCTTCAAAATAAAAGACTTTGTAAAACTCTCTTATTGACAGACACAAGACAACCACACATGCACGAACACACACACACAAACACACACACACGACAAAAGTCTTTCAAAATAAGAGTCCCTTCAAAATAAAAGAGTTTGTAAAACTCTCAGATTAACAGATAAGACCACACACACACACACACAGACAGACAGACAGATGCACAGACACACACGCGCGCGCCCACACACACACACACACACACACACACACACAGACAAACACACACACAGAGACAAGACAAAAGGCTTTCAAAATAAGGGTCCCTTCAAAATAAGAGTTTGTAAAACTTTCAGATTAACAGACAAGCTGTCAGATGTATAGTTTTGGCGGGAGATGCAAAGATGCGGCAGCAACACCCATCTCCTGCCCAATGTACTCCCATGTTAATTTGACAGGAGAAATTTCCAGAAGAGCTGGGAGTACATGCTCTTTACCTGACGACACCGGCCAAAGTTTACACAATTTTCGCCTGAAAATCGGCAAGGAACTGGTCGACAGGACAAGGAAGCCAACGGTCATTCCGGTTTTTGGTTTGCGGCACACCTTATAGGCTGTTTTTGGCCACCTTCGAGGGGCTTCATTCAGAGACTTTCTGTGTCTCTCAGTTTGAGATATAGACTGCAAGTGCACACCTGCGACTAATTACTCTGACCTGCAGCTGACCCTGGTTGCTTGGCAACCTCAAGCCTGCCTTTGACTAACTTTGCTGAAGTCTCTGTATGATATCATTGACTATCAAGACTACATTTTTAATGTCAGCCATTTATCCTTCTCTCTTGCAAAGACAAAAACAGACACGTAGAGACGCAGACAGACACACACACCACACACAGACAGACAGACAGACAAGGCAAACACACATGCGTGCACGCACGCGCGCACACACACACACACACACACACAGACACACACACACACACACAAACAAAAGTCTTTCAAAATAAGAGTCCCTTCAAAATAAGAGTTTGTAAAACTCTCAGATTAACAGACAAGACCCCACACACCCACACAGACAAGACAAAAGTCCTTTCAAAATAAAAGACTTCGTAATACTCTGTTATTGACAGACACAAGACAACCACACGTGCGCACACACACACACACACACACACACACACACACACACACACACACAAACACACACGGCAAAATTCTTTCAAAATAAGAGTCCCTTCAAAATAAAAGACTTTGTAAAACTCTCTCATTAACAGACACAAGACCACACAAACATGCACAAACACGCTGACAGCTATTCAATGCATGGGGGCGACAGGGCCAGAGTCAGGTACACTCAAAATTTCTTTAGAAATTTTTCTAGTTGGTGTGGATGCCCAGGGCACCATTGTTCTTCAAGTTTATTATTATTATTTTTATTTTTCTTCTTCCGTACGTTTTTTGCAGCCTTTTAAGTCCCATAAATTCTGTCCTACAAACACAAAAATAATACCACCAGATGCCACCATTCAGGACAATGGAGCTATTAATTTACAAATCTCTACTATTAATACTGTACAAATTATTAAATATTTTGTAAAATTTTCCCACCGTAAGGATGAATGGAAAATCCTCAAATCTCTCAACAGACCCACTACACTTTAAACAACAACAACTACTCCATACTTTGTCCTACAGACTTCATTCAAATTACTACTTGTAGACAAGATGTTAAACTATTAAAGTTGTCCACAACTTTACAAAATCTTTTACCGTTTTTAAACAATTAAACACTAAATTTGAGTATGTTTTTACTCCACAGCAGCGTTTACAATGGGTGTGTATTGCGCCTGCTAGAGCGGGTGACGTCAGAGCTAGAGTGAAAGAGCGGCTAACAAGTCCGTCAAAAAATAAAACATACCAGTCTGTCCTGGCCGCAAATGTCATGCTACAGACATAATTTGCCCAGCAAAGCGTAGGAAAACTGGATACCAACGCAGTGATGTCATCACTTAAGCTGTCAGCCTTACCGTTTCGGTGTAATGAGCCTCGGAGCACCAGCTAGTCCCTGCAGCACTCCCATTAACTCCCATGTTAAAAAGGAGCGATTTTTCTTCAGGCACGCAGACAAACCCGTTCCTTTACCAGACGAATAAAATCCATTCCATACCGGAAATCGCATTTTAAAAATACCAGACGATCAGGAAAGCCTCGTAATACGCCCGGTCAAGTCGTTTCAGCGATATTTACAATGGTCTAGCCGGAAATCGATCATTTCTGTCGTGAACTCCCTAACGTTATCAGTCGTGCTCTGAGCTGTAGTCTGACACACACGCGCATCTCTAATTGGGGCCCGGCAGATGGTGCTCTTTGCTCGGTAAACTCCGTACTGTGTCAGTCTGTGCAGCAGTCTGACACACAGACGGTTAGCTGCCCATTACGTGCCACATTAAAAAGGAGCGATTTTTCTGCAGGCAAGCAGACAAACCCATTTCTCTACCAGGCGAAAGAAATCCTTTCTGTGGCGGAAATGACGTAAAAAGGTCACCCACAGATCAGGAAAGCCTCGAAGTCGGTTTTATGATAACTACAACGGTTTGGTCTGTACACGACTTTATCTGCCGTTTGCAGCTGTTTACTCTCGGTCAGCGTCTCTCCCTCTGTCACTCAGACACATGCGTACCTGTCCTCTCTGGTTAGCACACTGCTAACGCTACGTGTAAACAAACCGTGCGCATGTAGCACACAGAGTCTGCCAGCTGATTGTAACGAGCGACAACGAGCGGACCCAAACGGACCGGTAACGTGCTGGGCATTTAGCTTTACATAGCTTAACACGGCTAAGCACGAAACTGTTAACTTTGTTAGTGTGTTTGTTTAGTTACATACGTGTTTTTATTCTGTTCATGTTGTGATCTGTGCCATCATATTTGATGAGAGCAGTACAGCTGAATTTTATCAGTTAAAGGTGTAGTGACAAATATTGCAAATATAGAAAGATTACTCAACTTTTTTTCAGGTAATCTCATGCTTTCTTAGAACACTGTACAAATTCATAAAATATTTCAAAATATCCTACAATTCTATCTTTTCATACAAATTTCCACGAATGCATCAGGCATTTCGGCAGAGGGCATCCACACCGTATTTCCGCAGGAAATACAATTTTTCTAGTTATTCTTACGTTTCTTCTGTGTTTTTTTTTTTTCGTGTTTTTGTCGCACATACACAAACAAGGTGTCAAAATGACCGGCTCGGCTGGGAATCGATAGGAAAGAATTTTCTAAGCATTTCACCGAACAGTTTTGCCAAAAAATGCTAAAAACCACGCCAAAAAAATGAATGGGTGTGTATGTCATCGCTAGAGTGTAGAGAGAGAGAAAACTTCGTCAAAAAATAAATTTGTAAACTGCGACTGCGGCCACAAATGTCAAGCTACAGAAATCATTTATAGCTAGAAACGTAGGAAAATTTGTTGCCTTCGCAGTGATAACACTGCTGAAGCTGTCAGTAGTATAGTTTTGGCAGGAGATGCACAGATTCGACAGCAATGCGCATCTCCTGCCCTACATACTCCCATGTTAACTTGAGAGGAGAAATTTCCAGAAGGGCACGGAGTACCTGGTCTTTACCAGATGATTAGGACCAGAGTTTTTAACATTTAGGTCTCATACTGGGCAGAGAACTGGTCGACAAGAAGCCCCCGCTCACAGATATTTCGGCTTTTGGATACGACACACCGTTTGGCATTGAACGCCACCTCTTCGAGGGGCTTCAAGACAAAAGTCTTTCAAAATAAGAGTCCCTTCAAAATAAAAGACTTCGTAAAACTCTCTTATTGACAGACACAAGACAAACACACATGCGCGCACACACACACACACAAACACACACACACGCACGACAAAAGTCTTTCGAAATAAGAGTCCCTTCAAAATAAAAGACTTTGTACACCTCTCTCATTCACAGACACAAGACCACACAAACACGCACAAACACGCTGACAGCTATTTAATGCATGGGGGCGATGGGGCCAGAGTCAGGCACACTCAAAATTTCTTTAGAAATTTTTCTAGTTACTGTTGTTATTCTTCCTCTTTAAATGGAAATTCATAAAAAAGTTCTTGCTTCATGGAGTTTCATTTATGGTTCAATTTATTTATGCAGGATTTAACCTATGGGATGGACAAAAACGCAGACACAGTAAATGGGGGGAAAAAATATCCAAAATTGACGACACATAATGTAGCCTACACCCACAGAGACCGGCGATTGGACCAGACTGGAAAGCAGCTGACAGATTTATTAGGTTATGTTATTATTCAATAGTCACAAAGGAGGGCAAGTATTTATGGTGTTTATATCTACAGATGTAGCAACTCAAAAGTTCCCGTGTTTCCTTGACGGGTCCCTGGCTGGTCCTTCACAGGTCCTTCGCAGGTACATGACGGTAATGTAATCCCCCGCGATGATGTAGTCAGTGAGGCCCGACTGGAAACGCCCCTAAGCAGTCTGGGTGAAAACCAGCTGCAATGCCTCATTTATCCACGGGGAGGAGCAATGATTTTAATGTTCTGCTCTCACCGTAGACTGTGTAAAGACACATCCGAACAGATAAGCTGTGGACGCTCGGGTGAGCGGGTGAGCCGCTCAGCTGAGACAGATCATGCAGCTGGACAATCATGGATATGGCTAGTGGTGCAACGGATCATTGTTGATCCGCGATCTGAACGGATCCGCAGCCTCGTATCTGCAATTCTATGTCGCGCACAACATTCCTCAGACCATCATAGCAGTTATATTGATGGTTACATATGAACAGCTGTTATAGACCGGTGTATCCAGCTGTGCACTACCTTCCTTTTAACAGGCAGAAACCTCGGGCAGACCCAAGCTGTCTGACCAAAAGTATTCAGAAACTCAGTTTATAATCATATAAAGCAGTGAAAAGCAATACATGCTCAAACTAAAGAATCTAGCACCAAAGAACATTCTTTTCTTAACTTTTATAATAAAAATAATAATTAATTTTAATTAAAATTAAAACAAAACTTTTTCCTCTAAACTGCACAAAAGTAACTCGGTTAAAGTTAAAGTTTGTCTTACACGCGTGGAAAGATGAGCAGTATTAACTTGATTGCAATCTCTAACTTTACTGTATGTCACTAAATCCTGCGCACTGGACCTTTAAAGAACCGTCCATTCAGACAAGGAGATCTCCTTGTTTGCCATTTACTCACGCTTAGCTCAAAGTGTTATTATTTTGTATTATTTTATACTAAAAACAGTACCTTCTTCTTCAGGAGGACCCTTTGAGTCTTGGTGTCCACATCAAGAACCAGTTCAGCACAGCTCACCAGACACTTCTTCCCAACAGTTCTCCTCTCAATACTCCTGCATCAGCAAAAGGATACCACTTACCTTTTTGACTTTAACTTTTGCATAGTGTATGAGAAAACTTGATACATGATATAAAATTAGGATATTATTAGTTTATGTCATTGGTCCATACTTTGAGAAGGTGTGCGTGGCTGCAATGTAGATGAAGTTCTCATAGTAGAGCTTGTTGTATTCTCTAAAGAAATTCATGTCGGCTGTGACCTCTGAGGATCCAGCTCCCTTCACAGTCAGTGTAAGGTAGGGGGGGAGTGTGGGCTCATCACAGGCATAGTCCAACACAGAGCCTGCCTTCACCTCAGTGTGTAGCCGGATGTCGGCCACACCATGCTGCCAAAACTGGATAGGTACCTGAAAGGATTGAAGGATGGAATCAATTCAGTTTCATGTAATGGCACTAAAAGCACTAAAAAGGCTCCCTTATTGTGTTGGCACAGCAGTGTAATTGAAAAAAGAAAGGTTATTATTCATGTCTTACACCTAAATACGAAAAACATAAGTTTGTTTCTATTTGGAATATTTACCACAAGCTGTTTATCTTGGCAAGTACTGTATTTGCAAAACATTAGAGGATGAATGCACACATTAACTCACATTCTTTTTTAGATTTTCTCAAAATTCTGTTTTGATTTGCTCGACATTCAGATGATAACTGAGCTAGAGTCTGAAACACTGATTGCAGAATCAAAGTTGGATGAATGTATTATTTTTTCTGAAACAGAAAATCCAATTATCATCCTCACTTCACACAGTGATAGATGGGGTGTGGAAATGTTAGAGAGATTAGAGATCTCCACTTTCATTCTTCACATGTTCTGCCACATTTTTTGTGTACAACAGAATGAAATACCATGTACTGTATGTCTTTAAGGAGAGACTGTCTAAAAGTGAGCTTTCTTCCCACTGAAACAATTTTTACTTCCAGACTGCAGAGACACGTGTCATGGAGAGAGAGCTGGGTGCCCAGGAAATGATTCTGACACATTTTTTTAGCCGTGCTAACACAGCAGCTTACCTCAGAGATGTTGTCGATGCGAAAGGGTGGTGGTAGCTGGTCAGTGTCAGTGAAAGAGATCTGGTAGGTGGCTCCCTTTAGGGTGATCTCTGTCCGCAGGAAGAAACAGTTCCCCATTGTATCCCTGTACAAACCAAGAGAAAACCTGTCAAATACTTGACAGGATGTAAAAAAGTGCATGTCATGTGTCTCAATGCAAGAGCCAGATTAACTAAATAACATTTGTTGGTGCAGGAGAGTGTATGCAGAGTATTTGTACTTCACCTCATGTTGACATGAAAGGACTTGGGTTTGTTGACCTCGAAGCCTCCAGACCAGGTACAGTTGGGGGTGTCCATGAGGCGCACACAAAGGAGCTGGTCGTAGTCGTTGCGGGGCCAGTGAAAAACAACGCTGGAGCCTGGCAGGGTGGAGATGTAACCCTCTGGATTGACCGTACCCTAGGACAAATGTATTAAATGCAGTACTGTCATATTGTATCTATTGTCCCTCTGTAGATGATACTTGTGGGAGGGGTTGCAGCTCAAGCTTTCTCACAACATTATTAACAGGTACATTCCATTTAGATTCTAGTTGCAGGGCCAAATATCATGTTTCAATGTCACAGTCCTAAAAACAAACAACCAACCAACCAAACAAAAAAAACATTATAGTTTCAAGGCTCAGCTAGACCATGTTTTTCCTGTCATTAAAAATCAACATTCCCTGTCTCTCTCTCCCTGCATTCCTGTTGCTCTTCAGCTGTCTCTATCAGAAGTGAAGCTTGAAAAGGCCAAAAAAAAAAGCAGGAATGCTCGCCAAAGCACTTCAAACAAAAACAGCTCATATGATCGCTGCATCCTTACCAGCAACATGTAACAAAGGTCCGAACTTAGAATATAATCAGCAATGTTTTAGAGCACAAGGCCACAGAGATGCCAGTGAACACTTCTTTTTTCTTTCTTTTTGTCATTTTGCTTTTGTTTAAAAGGTCATAGTAGAGATACAGACAGGTATCAAACAAGACAGACAGACAGACAAACAGAGACAAACAGACAGATATCCTTAGTTTCTAAGTGAATTTCTCACCTTTCCTCTTGCAAACTCTCTCTGGGCAAAGGCAAGTTTGTGTGTAGAGCGGTTGTCCAGCAGGTAGCGTGGTGCAAAGGTTACTATGTGAGTGTCCCTGTAGCGTCCTTTTCCTTTCCGCACACTGATGCCTGTATCCATCAGACAGGGAACATTACTGAAAATCTGACAGTCATACAATTTTACAAAACAATCCTACAATACCATCAAACCATCAGCAACTGGGGAAGTAATGTCAATATATCTGTGGTATAGCACAGACCTCCAAACTATTGGAGTCCTGATCAAAAGGTGAAAGACGGATAAAAGGTAAATTTCCTTCCTCTCCTGAAATTTAATTAATCACCTGGTGGCATCTACATCTTGAGAACTTTTACATGGCCAACCATACACCTTACATGGTCATAAATATATTCTAAGCATCTAACTAAATGGTAAATGGACTGTACTTATATAGCCTTTATAGTCTTCTGACCATGTAAAGAGCTTTCACACTATCTCATTCACCCATTCATACACTGATGGCATTGGCTGCCATGCAAGGTGCCAACTGATCATCAGTTTGAGGAGCTAACCATTCATACACATTCACACACCGATGGCACAGACTTCAGGAGCAATAGTATCTTGCCCACCCACTTCAACATGCAGACTGGAGGAGCTGGGGATCGAACTGCCGATCATCTGATCAGTGGATGACCCGCTCTACTACTCTACTACTCCTGCATACTTTGTCCTACAGAAACCATTCCTTCTACATACTTTCAACCACACACTTAATGTAAACTTTAAACTTTATTACAATGTTCTACTTTTTTCAACATTTCACACTTTATTACACTATTCTATTGTCTTCCAGCTCATTTCCATTTTTGCATCTGACATTTCAGCGGAAGGCATCCACACCGCATTTTCCATAGGAAATGCAGTTTTATAGTATACTACAGCAATTCACTTGGCTTTGGAAAACAAGTTATTTGATGCAGGGAAATTAATGAAAGAGTTTTTCATGCCTGTGTGTCCTATACATAGTATCTACCCTGATCTTGACTGTGTCTCGCATATCATAAAAATCACTTGTTCAGACACTTGTTCAGTTAGTGGTTACCATTCACTCAATTTGTACTGATTGTGAATGTAACCACTTGCCTATATTGTAGATGAGGCCAGGCCTGTTCCCATGCTGGATAACCTTCACTGCCCTGACCCCACTCCCTCCATCCAGGGAGAAGCCCTGGCACCACCCTGCAACTCCATCTGGGTGGATCCCTTTCCCAATCCGCATAGTACACCTAGAATAAAGATAAATTGAGAAACAATAGAATATGGGGATTGGATGATTAAAAATATCATGAGACAACAACTAAGACATTATGTATAGTCCAGATTCAGATACTCAGGACTAGAGAGAGGAACAGAGTCCTCAGGTGTTTGACACACGTACATGGCAGGCTGCTCCTTGTCAGTATAGCAAAATAGTAATGGACTGAGGCTTCGGGCCAACTCGTGTTCTTCAAACTGGCCTGCTGCATCGGCTTTGCCATTGTCCTGACGAAAAATTAACGGCAGACCTGTGGGACGAACATGGCTTTAAGGAATGATAATAGGTAAGCTTGTTCTCACATTGGTTTTAACGACAAAAAAAACATTACCAGTCTTGTTGATAAGCCAATAGGGGGCAGAAATCAGGATCTTCAGTGCCCCCTGTGCTCGAAGGATGATGCGAATAGTGAGGCAAAGCAGATGTTTGTTGGTGTCATACAGCCTCATGCGTACCACGTAGTTCTGAGTCCCAGGGGGAATCAGCAGCTCTTTGCACACAGGGAAGTTCTCCAGCAGGACTCCTGACACACACACACACATCATGAACAGCAAAGTGAGGGCAAAGAATGGATGTTTGGGAAATAAACAGCAGGCAATGACAATCCTGACCTAGCTCCATGTTCTGCGAAGTGTCAGCAGCGTGAAGCACAGCCTCTTTTCCCGGCTTCAGTGAGCCTTTGATGGATGTTCCTTTGATGTAGTAGTTGAGGTCACAAGGCAGCAAGTTGGCCAACACCATGGTGGGCAGCAGGTAAATAGTGTGGCCTGGCTGTCGGTAGATCTGCTTGGCACAGCCTGAAACCCTCTTGGCAGGCTGCTGCTCTGGGTAGTTCTCCTTCTTGATGACCACACAAAACCTACATGAAGCAGAGATATGTGGAGAATGGTACTAGATGTGAGGGAATAAAGAACCAAGAACAAGACATCTGACTCGCTGTATTTACCTGAAGTTGCACTTGAGGCTGTCATCAAAGTCTGCTGACTGACACTCCCTCTTACTGCTGCTGATCTCTCCAGACCGCTCCACACTGGTCCAGTGGATGGGAACCTTACAAAAGAACAAGCCCAGGCCTTTGGGCCGAGCCTGCAGACGCCAGGATGTCAGGTGGAGGGGGACTGCCAAGGCCTGGCCAGGCAGGATAGGGGGCAATACCACTGGTTCTGTTAACACAGGGATACAGTGGGCTTCATTATAATGAAACAATATGACACGAAAAAAGATTCAACAATAAAATAAAATGAAATAAAACAAAAGAAAATTAGAAAAATTAAATTAGAGAAATCCTATTATAATCAATAATATACAAATGTATAAAATAAAATGGTTCTTAGATGTTAGTGCTGCATTTGACACCATTGACCATCAAATTCTTTTACAAAGACTTGAACATCTAATAGGCATTAAAGGAACCGCACTAAACTGGTTTAAGTTATATTTTTTAGATCAACCTCAGATCATTCATGTAAATGATGAATCCTCCACACACAGGAAAGTCAGTCACGGAGTTCCACAAGGTTCTGTGCTAGGACCACTTCCATTCAGTGTATATATATGCTTCATTTAGGGAACATTATTAGGAATCAGTCTGTTAACTTTCATTGTTATGCTGACGACACCCAATTATATTTATTGACCAAGTCTGATGAAACCAATCAGTTAGCTAAACTTCAAACATGCCATAAGGTCATAAAAAATTGGATGACCTGCAACTTTCTGATGTTAAATTCAGACAAACATTCTGGTAATTGGACCCAAACACCTCAGAAACTCTCTTTCTAGAGATATAGTTGATATAGATGGCATCAACCTGGTCTCCAGCTCCACTGTAAAGAATCTTGGAATTTCAAGGACTGTTTTTTTTCACCTACGTAACATTGCAAAAAATCAGGTGCATCCCATCTCAAGCAGGTGCAGAAAAACTATAGCTGGACTATTATAACTCTTTGTTATCTGGCTGCTTCAATAAGTCTCTTAGGACCTTGCAGCTGATTCAGAATGCTGCTGCACGTGTTCTGACAGGAACCAAGATCAGAGATCACATCTCTCCCATTTTGGCTTCTTTGCATTGGCTACCTGTGAAATCAAGAACAGAATTTAAAATCCTACTGCTACCCTACAAAGATCTTCACGGTCAGGCACCATCATATCTAAAAGAGCTCATAGTACCTTACTACCCCTCTAGAACACTGCACTCTCAGAATGCTGGGTTCCTTGTTGCTCCTATAGTCCCTAAAAGTAGATTGGGAACCAGAGCTTTCAGCTATCAAGCTGTTTTAAAAATTAAATTAAACAAGAAAATTAAATTGTGTCAAATAAAAAAAACAATAACATTAAGACATTTAAATGAGCTAAAATACCCCAAAATGAGATGAAAGATGAAAAATTTGATTTTAAATGAATCAATATAAAATTATTCAGGCAGTCTTTGTTGTATCATAACTGAATTAAGGTGAAAAATTGCACTGTCTTACTGTCAGGAGCGGAGGGGCTGTCAAGTCTGACCTCCATAGGAACATCCAGCCGGTTCTTCACCATGAGGGCAGACCGAACAGTTATGACCTTCCTGGCACTGCCCTCCATTGTGATGGAGAAGACCACTCTGACTGGAGGCAGCGCTGAAAACTAACAAGTCAAAGGATTCACAAACAAAAAATCAATTCCCATTACCAAAAATAAACCATTAGGTCACATGTGAACGATTATACTTTATAGTGTGATATGCACAACAGAAGTAAAGTAGAAAGGACAAAAACAACAAAAACAGACAGAAGTGTCAGTGTATTATGTACACAATATAAACAAAAAAGCAAACAAGCAACAGGCAATGTGCAAAAAAATACTTAAGGTAAAAGTGGCATGTTATAAAAAAACAATATTGTAATGTAAAGTGACCATTGATATAAATAATATTGCGGTTAAAGTGACCATGGTGATATTGTACATTGTAAGTTATCGGAATGGAAAAAAATATACATACACATTAAAATGAAATAAATATAAGCCATGATGAGTAGAAGCAAATTGAAACAGGATTAATCAGTTAGATTATAATTAGATTAATCAGAATAATAATCAGTAGAATAATTAATAATGAAAATACTAATTAGTTGCAGCCTTACATTGCATAGCAAGCTTCATAGCTAGTTTTGTATAATTATTGTTTTATAACTGTTATTATTATTATTACTTTTTTAGTCAATCTATCTCCACTCAATGTGTTTTACTGGGCCTTTATGTGTTCATGCTGGCCACCAGTTTTAAACAGGGTTCAGACCCAACACAACAGTCTACACTCTTTTGTGATCATGCACAGCTGAGCAGATCTATACTGTGCTTTCCAGCTGCAGCCTCAAAATGTGAAAACAAGACAATGATTATCTACAAATCTGGGCTAATACAAGATGGAAAGAAATAGACTGTTATTTACTATTGAGTGTATATTGAATTAGTTACTGGGGACTTCCTATGATGCATCAAGCTCTTCTCTTCTTCTCTCTATCTGTAGGGGCGGGGCGGGTATTCGTAAACGTCACCGCTCACCGTCGCATCATGGTAAGTGCGCTGCATATTTTCCTGCTTTGTGCGGAACAATTTGTCTGTGACAATTGCAGGGTCTTTGGTGGAGCTCTGCTTTGAGTGAAGTTCCATCGTTGATAGCGGTGAGCGGTGACAGCGGCCATTATGTTTACCAATACCTGACCCGTAGCCCCGCCTGCAAAAAAAAAAAAAAGGATTTACGAGACCCTCATTTTCAGGTCGGAAAATCCAGATTTCCGGAATCACACCCCTGCTCTTATTAGGAGCCCAAAAGAACAGGCAGCCCAGTTCAGAGAGCAGAGGGACAGAGAGAGACAACACAGCAACAGGTGTGTGTTGTAAACCTGCTGGCTAATATATTCTATAATCATAGTTGGCTGAAAATCTCAGGACATGTGTAAAGCTCAAGCATGTGTGTCTTTTCATATTTAATATCTGACAGTACAGCTGTCAGATACAGATGAGAATAGGGCAGAAGTGGTGGAAGAAGAGTGTGGAAGAAGAAGTGTGGCCTAAGAGGCCCATGGTGAAGCGGAAATGGCCATTGAAAGGCTGGTCCAGGCCAAAAAAAAAAAAGAGTTTTGTTTTTGTTCTCCAGCCTCAGCTCCCCACTAAACCAGTTTCATACACTCCAGCCATTCTTGCCAGGAACCTCAGTCAGTACTAAATCTGTTTTTTTTTTTTTTTTTTTAACTGAAGCAATGTTGTCTTTTCCCTCTATTTTCTCCACAGGGTACACCAGAATGCCTCATTTATGCGCTTAAAAAAAAAATCAATTTTTTTTTTTAATGGGGAAGTGCCCACAGACCCTCTACAGTACTTTAGTTCTTAAGTATGGTGTGTTTGAGTGAGAGAGAGAGAGAGACTACACTCCTTGTTCCCCACTTATGTGCCCCCAGACACACCTGGCAGAGATCAGACATTCATCACATTTTTTTGACATTCACTCCCCTGAAGAAACAGCTCCGTCAGGCCGGTGTGAAGTATGGGTCTACACTCAGAGTGGACAGGCGATCAGGAGGAACCAAATCATTTGATTCATATTCTGATCAAGTTAAATGGCGTTGGTAGATTATAGAGGAGATCACCTGTCAAGTTTTGTGGATACCTGTTATGTGTATCTGAAAGACTATGCCGCCAGACTGGGCTATACTCCCAGTGTTAATTAAAAAACAAATTAGTTGGTGGCAGGGTCTATATATTTTTTGTATCCTTGGACGCAATTATAAATAGGGATGCACTGATTGTGAAATTCTGGGCCGATACCGATACTGATGTTTAAAATAACAACTTGAAAAAAAATCGTAAATACCCCGTGCAAACTGCCGGTGGTAAAAACAGACAAAAGTGAAACTAAGTAACTACGTAGTATATTTATACATGTATGTTTAGAAGAACATATACCGGGAAAATGGCCAAATCTGAGCAAGTAAACAAAGTCTGGCGGGCTAAGCACTTCTGAAACTCTCCCGGTGGCGTTTGAAGTCACATGCAGGACGGACCAAAACCGCGGCGCGTACGCGACTTGCCAGAGACGTGTGGAGTGGGGTATCGGAGACAGAAGAAAGGTTTCTCCTCAGCACAGCGTTCATGCAACATGTAAATCAACATATAAACATCAGCCACTGCCATCGGTGGATGTCATCTTTATTTGCCGATGGCAGTTAAGGAGGTGAACATCGGCTGATACCGATTCATCCGATGCATCCCTAATTATAAAGATAATTTCCCACGTTCCACTAGACAGGTTTTGAAAATAAGTTACATTTTCCTATTGCGGCTGTGATAATGGGGATTTCTTGAATTATTGAGTGTGCCTGAAAGAGCACACTATTTGTTATCCACCGCGTTTATTATTATTGAGTGTGCCTGAAAGCGCACACTATATGTTATCCACCGCGCTTATTATTGAGTGTGCCTGAAAGAGCACACTATTTGTTATCCACCGCGCTTATTATTGAGTGCGCCTGAAAGAGCACACTATTTGTTATCCACCACACTTATTGAGTGTGCCTGAAAGCGCACACTATATGTTATCCACTGCACTTATTATTGAGTCCGCCTGAAAGAGCACACTCTTTACTATCCACCCGGCTTCTTATTGGGTGTGCCTGAAAGAGCACACTCATTAAAATCCACCGCGCTTATTAATAGTGCCAAGTGCCTATGACACAAGGACACGAGGCACCTACTTCCATAGCTAGAAAGCTATGGGAGTAGGCACAAGGTAACTATTAATCTTCTGCGTGTTTCATGGCAGTTTTATTAGTGCCGAGTGCCTACAACACGAGGCACCTACTCCCATAGCTAGAAAGCTATGGGAGCTAGAAAGCTATGGGAGCTTTCTAACTGACACTGCGACACTAAGTGACAATAACACAGGCAGCTCAAGCACGACATTTTCTGTAGTGACTGTCAATCTCCTTTGTTTCTGTTTAAATCTGCTGTTGCTATGCCTATGATGCGACATATATCAGTCATCTGATTTGACAGTGAATCCAGCAGGACTGTGTTAAATCATAACATGTTTTCTAGCCACTAAAAATTAAAGACATGCTAATTGCTAACTTTAGGCGGCCATTTTAGCAGTTATTGGCACTGAATTTGAACTTGTCTGTCTAAAATGACAGACAGAGACAGCAGAGCAGCTACCGCATTAGCGCTAGCCACTAACTGACAGACTAACACAGACACAGAGACAGACCGACACAGACAAGCACACACGCAGAGACAGACAAGACAAACACACCACACACACACCTAACAACTTCCACAAATTTTGTACTACAGAAATAAAAATTATCTTACTAGATTCAGCTCATTTAGGACATTACGACTACACTGACCTTCTACAAACCTTTTACAAACCTTGTACACAGTCATTGTATTAAAGACATGATAATTGTTAACATTAGCAGCTAATACTTTACTACCATGAGCAGCTAGCATGTCAGCGCTAGCTGCTCAAAGACATGCGCTGACAGTTGCTAACATTTGCAACTCATGCTAGAATTAGTGGCTAGCGCGTCAGCAAATAAAATAAGCATGTTGGCAACAGCCCACTCGGCACTTTCAAAATTTCCGCGGGAATTTTCTAGTTTATTATTATTGCCCAGAGGTCAGCCACACCATTGTTCTTCAAGTTTATTATTATTATTATTGAGTGTGCCTGAAAGAGCACACTCATTAAAATCTCTCGGGCTTATTGAGTGTGCCTGAAAGAGCACACTCTTTATTATCCACCCGGCTTATTGAGTGTGCCTGAAAGAGCACACTCTTTACTATCCACCCAGCTTTTTATTGAGTGTGCCTGAAAGAGCACACTCTTTACTATCCACCTGGCTTATTCTTATTATTGAGTGTGCCTGAAAGAACACACTCTTTACTATCCACCCAGCTTATTCTTATTATTGAGTGTGCCTGAAAGAGCACACTCTTTATTATCAACCCGGCTTATTCTTATTGAGTGTGCCTGAAAGAGCACACTCTTTATTATCCACCCGGCCTATTCTTATTCTTACATTTCTTCTGTGTTTTTTTTCGGTTCGCTTCTGCTCCCAGAGTTTTTGTCGCACATACACAAACCAGGTGTCAAAACGACTGGGTCGGCCGGGAATCGATGGGAAAGACTTTTCAAATAGTTTCACCAAACGGTTTTGCCAGAAAACGCCAAAAACCATGCTATACCGGCCGCAAATGTCAAGCTACAGAAATCATTTATAGCTAGAAACGTAGGAAAATTTGTTGCCATCGCAGTGATAACACTGCTGAAGCTGTCAGTATTATAGTTTTGGCAGGAGACGCAAAGATTCAGCAGCAACATGCATCTCCTGCCCTATATACTCCCATGTTAATTTGAGAGGAGAAATTTCCAGAAGGGCAGGGAGTACCTGGTCTTTATCAGATGATTCTGACCAGATTTTTTAACATTTAGGTCTCATACTGGGCAGAGAACTCGTAGATAAGAAGCATCCGCTCACGGATATTTCGGCTTATGGATACGACACACCGTTTGGCATTGAATGCCACCTCTTCGAGGGGCTTCATTCAGAGACTTTCTGGGTCTTTCACTGTGAGATAGTGTATGCAGCAGCTGTCACTAATTAAATTTGTAAACTGCGACTGCGGCCGCAGATGTCAAGCTACAGAAATCATTTATAGCTAGAAACGTAACGGAAAATTTGTCGTCTCACTCATATTCACTGTCATAAAGCTGTCAGATGGATAGTTTTGGCGGGAGACGCAAAGATGCGGCAGCAACACCCATCTCCCCGGCCAAAGTTTACACAATTTTCACCTGAAAATCAGCAAGGAACTGGTCGACAGGACGAGGAAGCCAACGGTCATTCTGGTTTTTGGTTTGCGGCACACCTCATAGGCTGTTTTTGGCCACCTTCGAGGGGCTTCATTAAGAGACTTTCTGTGTCTCTCAGTGAGATATAGACTGCAAGTGCACACCTGCGACTAATTACTCTGACCTGCAGCTGACCCTGGTAGCTTGGCAACCTCAAGCCTGCCTTTGACTAACTTTGTTGAAGTCTCTGTATGATATCAATGACCATCAAGACTACATCTTTAATGTCAGCCATTTTATCCTTCTCTCTCGCAAACACAACACAGACACATACAGACGCAGACAGACACACACACCACACACAGACAGACAGACAAGGCAAACACACATGCGTGCGCACACACACACACACACACACACACACACACACACGCACACAACAAAAGTCTTTCAAAATAAGAGTCCCTTCAAAATAAAAGTTTGTAAAACTCTCAGATTCACAGACAAGACCACACACACACAGACACACACACACACACACAGACAAGACAAACGGATTTCAAAATAAGAGTTCCTTCAAAATAAAAGACTTTAAAACTCTCATTAACAGACACAAGACCACACAAACACGCACAAACACGCTGACAGCTATTTAATGCATGGGGGCGACGGGGCCAGAGTCAGGCACACTCAAAATTTCTTTAGAAATTTTTCTAGTTAAGTGTGCCTGAAAGCGCACACTATATGTTATCCACCGCGCTTATTCTTCTTATTATTATTATTGAGTGTGCCTGAAAGCGCACAGTATATGTTATCCACCGCGCTTATTCTTCTTCTTATTATTATTCTTCCGCCCTTTTTTTGGATCACTAAAAATCCCAGAGTTTTTATCGCACATACACAAAACGGGTGTCAAAACGACCGGCTCGGCCGGGGCTCGTAGGCAATGTTTTTTCAAAGAGTTTCGGCAAACGGTTTTGCCAGAAGTCGCCAAAAACCACGCCAAAAAATGAATGGGTGTGTATTGCGAGAATTTTCGAGAGCTAGAGTGAGTGATGTCATCGCTAGAGTGCAGAGAGAGAGAAAACTTTGTCGAAAAATAAATTTGTAAACTGCGACTGCGTCCACAAATGTCAAGCTACAGAAATCATTTATAGCTAGAAACGGAGGAAAATTTGTCGTCTCACTCATATTCGCTGTCATAAAGCTGTCAGATGGATAGTTTTGGCGGGAGACGCAAAGATGCGGCAGCAACACCCATCTCCTGCCCAATGTACTCCCATGTTAATTTGAGAGAAGAAATTTCCAGAAGAGCTGGGAGTGCATGCTCTTTCCCTGACGACCCCGGCCAAAGTTTAAACAATTTTCGCCTGAAAATCGGCAAGGAACTGGTCGACATGACAAGGAAGCCAACAGATTCCGGTTTTTGGTTTGCGGCACACCTTATAGGCTGTTTTTGGCCACCTTCAAGGGGCTTCATTCAGAGACTTTCTGTGTCTTTTCAGTGACACACAGAGTGCTTATGCACACCTGCGACTAATTACTCTGACCTGCAGCTGACCCTGGTTGCTTGGCAACCTCAAGCCTGCCTTTGACTAACTTTGTTGAAGTCTCTGTATGATATCAATGACTAATCAAGACTACATTTTAATGTCAGCCATTTTATCCTTCTCTCTCTCTCTCTCTCTAGACAAACACAGATACAGAGATAGACAGACAAGACAAATACAGACATGCATACACAACACACACAGACAAGACAAAAGTCTTTCAAAATAAAAGACTTTGAAAAACTCTCTCATTAACAGACACAAGCATAGACAGACAAAGAGAGAGAGACAGACAGACAGATAGGTAGATAGGAAAATACAGACTGTCGGCCATTTTATCCTTCTCTCTTACAGACAGACAGACAGACAGACAGACAGACACACACACACACACACACACACAAGACAAAAGGCTTTCAAAATAAGAGTCCTTTCAAAATAAAAGACTTTGTAATACTCTCTTATTGACAGACACAAGACAACCACACATGCATGCACACACACACACACACACACACACACAAACACACACGGCAAAATGGCAAATGGCAAAAATCTGGGTTGATTGACGATTATCAAAAGGTTTGGTGCATGTTAATGCACTTGTTGTTCTTAATTGTCAAGAGTCTATTCAGAGACTTACATGCATGTACCTTTACTGGAGGGGTGATGACAGCCTAGTGTTTGTGATGCTCTCATCACCGTGTAAGTTCAATGTAGGTAAGAGGACCTCAGTAGGGAATGAGGTCAAAGCGATAGGGGTTAGTTACTACTGGTCTATTCAAGATTCAAGTATTAAGTATTCTCTTCCCATTACTCACGAGCTAGAGGAGTAGCCATACTAATTAATAAAAAAAATCCCTTTCCAATTGATTTCCACCCATAGAGACAGAGGAGGGCGATGGGCTGTTGTACAAGGCTCCATTTTCTCCCAATCCATCACTTTTGTAAACATATATGCGCCCAATTATGACGATCCCCAGTTTTTCCACAATATTTTTTTTCAACTGCCCCCTGGTGAAACTTTCATTGGGGGAGATTTCAATCTAGTACTTGATCCTGTTCTAGACAGATCATCAACCAAGCAAATAACTCCAACACAAGCAGTAAAAGCACTGAAAATAGAGCTTCGAAATTTTGGCCTCTGTGATATAAGGCATTGGCAGAACCATCTAACCAGGGAATACTCCTTTTACTCCCCAGTCCAGGACAGCTACTCAAGAATTGATCTCTTCCTGGTTCCTCTGGCTAGAGCCCATACAATTTCTTCATGTGAATATTCAGCAAGAACTATTTCCAACCATTCAGGGCTTTTGATCACAATTCCTTCCACTGAATCATCTGGATCTTTTAAAAGATGGCATTTCAGTTCTTATCTACTCAATGATTCTGAATTTATGGATTTTTTTAATAAACAATTAGACCTTTTTTTTTTGAGAAAAATCAGAACTCTGCCTCACCTGATGTTATTTGGGAATCAATGAAGGCTTACATAAGAGGTCAAATCATATCATATACATCTGACAAATGTAGAAAACAGATCAAAAGTGGAATCCCTAGAAGAAGAAATAAAACAACTCAAGAAAGAGCATCTAATCTCACAGAACAAGGAAGTTCTCTAATACAATTACTAACCCAAAAGAAATACAACAACAACATCTTTAAGCAATTTTATGAAGTACTCTATACAACCCAAGGTAGCTTTCCTGAAAAGACAAAATCATTTTTTGATAAATACGACCTTGAGAAGCTTAATGAGGAAGCAAGGGAGAGCCCAGAGGGCATTATTACAGGAAAAGAAATATCAGAAGCCTTTTCCCAAATTAAGTCAGGTAAATCCCCGGCCTGGGCGGTTTTCCTGCTGAGGCTTTTAAGGCTTTTCTTCACAAACTGCTTAACCCTTTAGGATTAATGTATAATCATGCTATTGAAATTGGAAAAATGCCAGAATCTCTAGAACTGGCGCGACTAACAGTTCTGCCTAAACCAGGGAAAGACCCGAAATTATGTAGTGCATACAGACCGATCTCCCTTCTATCGACAGATTATAAAATATCTCTATGAGGTAATGAATAGAATGAATTTTGCCCCCACTTTTTGTAATTTGGTTAAGATGTTATATAGAAACCCTATGGAACAAATTCAAACAAATAATGATGTTTCCTCTAAAATTACTCTCTCACACTCCACAAGACAAGGTTGTGGTCTCTTGCTATTTGCATTAGCAATAGAACCGCTAGCTGTGGCAGTAAGATCACACCCATCAATGAAAGAGAAACAGATAGGAGGGGCCACTCATAAAATCTCATTATATGCGGATGATGTCCTAATTTATCTAATGGAACATGGGTCATCAATACCTGCATTATTAGAAACATTAACTGAATACAGCGTAATCACTGGAGATAAGATAAATCTCAATAAAAGTGTTGTCATGCCACTTAACACAGCTGGGACGAAAATAAAATGGAGTAATTAAAAGAGAAATTAACATATCTAGGCCTTCAGATTCCCAATACACGTTCGAGGACCTTCTCTCTGAACTATTTACTCTCACTTAAAAAAAACTGAAGTGGAGCTTAACAGATGGGCAAACCTTCCTTTGTACAAACCTTCCTACATTGTAGGAAGGCAAACCTTCCTACAATTAATACGACCTACCAAAGGTAGGTCGTATTAATTGTATTAAAATGAATAACCTGCCAAAGTTTCTATTTCTGTTTCAAATGTTACTGACATGGCCTGGTCAGCCGCCGGTCAATCTCCAGAGCGTGCAGAGATAGAATGGATCGCCACTAAGGTACAAGACACCACCATCGTCAACATCCACAAACCACCACCCAGCAGACTGATTCCATCGTTCCTGCCTGATGTCCCAGCCCCTGCTGTGTATGCCGGCGACTTCAATAGCCACCCCACAGACTGGGGTTACAGCAGCTCCAAGGCTGACGGCGACTCCCTGGTAGACTGGGCCTCAACTGTAGATGCTATGCTCCTATACGATCCAATGGAGCCATGCACATTCTACTCTGCATGATGGAACAGCACCACCAATCCAGACCTGGCATTCGCAAAATGCCATAACAACCAGTCCCTCCCTGTAAGACGCATCCTGGACATGTTTCCACAGTCACACCACCTGCGAACACCTTCTTCATGCCTATTCAGAAGCACAAACCACTGGAGACAGGGACAAAGCAGCAGACGACCTATTCTGCAGGTTAAACGATAAGTGGAGGCAACGTTGGACTGAAACTGTGGAGTCAATTAACTTCACACACTCAAGCTGACAGGGCTGGCAGACAAACTGACAGGAAGGCACAATGCTCCATCACTGCAAACTCCATTGCATCGCTTCTGCTGAGTAATGGCCGCTTCCCCAACACAGACAAGGACTTTAATAGAAAAACATCAGCAAGAGTCCAGGAACTGCTCAGGGCCCCAGGATGCAGTTACAGCCTGTCGATCAACTTCACGGTGCAAGAGATGGACCTGGCCATACAACCTAAGACTGGTAAGGCATCAGGCTCAGACAGTATCCACCCTGAGCACCTAAAACACCAAGGCAAGAAGGCAACTGACTGGCTCCGTTCTTTGTTTTCTGCATGCCAATGTGGGGACTCATTACAGACTGTGGAGCATGTGACAACCAGCCACCAAATGGAGATCGTGGCTTAATTGACCTAGACAGTGACACACTGTACTGGTTTGCTGCAACAGAGCTGAAGGTCTAAGAATATACGAAAGGAGAAGAAGACCTAAATAAATAAATAAATAAATAAATAATAATAATAATAATAATAATAATAATAATAATGAAATAAATATACCTTCCAAACCAAGGGTAGCTTTGCTAGGGGACACTTCTATGCTACCCGTGGAGGGCAATAAAGTCAGGTTTATAAGAATAGCTTTGACAATAGCTAATATGTGTCAAAGCTAAAATTAGAGAGTGATACCAATTAGAGAGTGATACCAAAATAAGTTGCTGGTGAACAAAATTTAATTATTACTATAATTTTTTCATTCATTACTTCACCCTTGGATTTTTATATTCTGAACTAATTTCCATTTATATGTAGGTTTATTCAACTATTTAACTGTATACTGTATTTTATTTTATTTATTCATTGAAGTTTTGATTGTCTTGTTGCACTTTGAGTATTTGGGTATGGGCATGTGTGTATGTATTCGTGTGTGTATATATAGTGAAGGCAATAGTGAAGATATATACATATATAAATAAATAAAATATGTGTGTGTGTGTGTGTGTGTGTGTGTATAAATAAACACACACACACACACACACACACACACACACACACACACATATATATAGGGAATTGGGGGGAGGAAATGGGAGAGGGGCTAAGGGAAAAAAAAATAAGATGTTCAAAAGTTTAATTTGCTATGTTATGTTAACGTGACACAATTCAATAAACATTAAAGCTGCAAGCAGCATTGTACGGGCCCTCGCACCTCCACGCCCGTCGGGGGGGCTGACACGTTGGGGGGCACCGGCCTGACACTGGGCAGAAAACCTGCGAGCCTTCGAAGCAGTTCATTCAAATTGACCGCACACATTAGCCAGAACTGGGTCAAACTGTCAAATTTGATGGAGCGCCAAGCCCACACAATTTCCTGAAAATTCATAATTTCGATAAGTTTTACTCAGTAAGTCTATATGAACACACCTACAAAGTTTGAAGTCAATTGGATAAAATCCCTAGGAGGAGTTCGTTCAAATATGACCCCTTCTCAACCAGCTCGAAACACCAAAAATGGTCATTTTCATTATTAAATATCTCGCTTCCTGTTCATTTTAGCCCATTGCTCCAAGAGACTTTTTCGTAGGTCTTGCCATGTTCTACAATTCGGCTGAGGTTTCATAACTCTGTGTCCAAAACTGTGGCGAGGCTGCCTCAAAGAAAAGTTCATGGGGGCGCTATGGAGCAATTTTGCCCCGCCCCCTAATTAAGTATGCAGCCGAAATTTGCATAACACTGGTCTTAATAACCACAAGAAATTTCAGACAGCTCTGAGAAAGTATATGAAAGCCCAACACTTTTGCCTGAAAATCAGCCAAAAAGTCAATGGAGTTCCAGATTTTATCGAAAAAATCGGCACTGTTGACTTTGACGGGCCGCCACGGCCACGCCCTCTGATGAAAAGTTGAAATTCTTTCTCAAATGTCAACACCAAGGCCTTGACAACATCCACACCTAGTTTGAGGTGGATATACTCAAAAACTTTGGAGAAAGCTATCGTCAAGTAAAATGGACACTTCCTGTCGCCAACAGGTGGTGCTGTGAAAATCACCAAATGTTGTCATGGAAATGTGTTCTAGACCAGACTGCCATTATATATCAGAGGTTTGGGGAAGATTTGAGTATTTTTGGCAAAGTCATAGCACGTCGAAATTTCATGACAACATGCCGAATTTCGTGGCCCCTCCCACACAGTAAATCCAAAACTCACGATTTTGATAACTTTTCATTGTCAAGGCCTTAGGAACACACGCCAAGTTTCAAACAGAAAGGAAGAAAGCCCTAGGAGGAGTTCGTTCAAATACGACCCCTGGAAATGACCCGACGAAAATGCCCACTTTGAAATAAAATGGACGCTGTACACTTTGCATTTTTGTACGCCCATGCCTGAGACACCTAAAATATGTCATTTTACACGCAACTTTGAGGGGGTAGGCAAATTTTCGTGAGTTTTCCAGTACATTTAGGCCATCTAAAATGAGATTTACTTTGGGGAAGAAAAAGAAAAAAAATAAAAATGTGCAAAAAAAAGAATGGGACAGTGAATGAGGTCACAGAGACTGAGAGATCTGAGCAGACCTCTTATTTCCTGGGTTCAGTGTTTGATGACAGGTGGATACCACTCTGGTAGAATTCAAAATTGACACCAGAGCTGATGTCACTGTCATAAGGGAGGACATTTCACACACTCACACCTGAGAGAACACTGGACCCACCTGACATTCCTCTGCACAGCCCTGGAGGTGAGCTGCTGTGTCTGGGCTGCTTTAATGCAACAGTCAGTCACAAAGGAAGAGATTGTCTGATCACAGCCTACGTAGTATGTGGACACAGAAAGTAGAAATACAGAGGATGGAGAAGGATGGTGTCATAGAGCAGGTAACACAGCCTACTGAATGGTGTGCTCCCATGGTACCAGTCCTGAAGAAGAACACAGGCACAGCCAGAATCTGCGTTGACCTGACAAAGCTAAATAAGTCAGTCAAAAGAGAACGCTACATCCATCCATCCATAACAGCCAAGCTGAGCGGTGCAACTGTGTTTTCCTCCCTTGATGCTGCCAGTGGATTCTGGCAGATCCCTCTGCATCCAGACAGCTGTAAGCTGACAACATTCATAGCACAGTTTGGCAGATCCTGTTTCAAGGGATTACCTTTTGGCATAACAAGTGCACCTGAGATCTTTCAGCAGAAGATGCTGGAGACTCTAGAAGGACTGGAAGGCGTGGCAGTCTTCATGGATGACAATCTTATCTATGGGACCTCAATGGAGCAACATGATACTCGACTTGAGAAGGTGCTGCAGTGTTGGCAGGATTGAAACTCAACAAGGAGAAATCCGAGCATCTCCAAGCAGAATGGAAAGCATTAGAATAGCCACTGCAGCTGACAGCAAGCTGCAGTCTGTCTTTAAATTCGTAAGAAGCGGATGGCCTGAATACAGTGGAAATGCACCACCAAACATCAAAGCATATATGAAAGTGAAAAATCAGAGGCTGATGGTTTGCTCATACGTGGAAGCAGGATTGTCGTTCCACTGTCACTGAGAGCCAACATCCTACAGAAAATACACAACGGACATCAGGGCTAACAAAGTGTAGAGACAGAGCAAAATCGTGGGTTTGGTGGCCAGGACTCTCTGCAGAACTTAAGAACACAGTGATGTCATGCCACTCATGCCAAGAGCAAAAACAGGCTCAACAAAAAGAGCCACTCATCTCTACACTACTGCCTGACCATCCATGGAAAAGAATAGCTCTCAATCTCTGTGAACACAATACAAACAACTACCTAGTAATATCAGATTATTACTCACAGTTCCTCGAGGTGTTGCACCTACCATCCACAACAAGCGCTCAAGTCATTCAGAGACTTAAAGCAACCTTTGCAAGGTTTGGATGCTGGATGAGGTGGTGAGTGACAATGGTCCTCAATTCTCCAGCACAGAATTTCACGAGCTGGTAAGACAGCTATACTTCAAGCATTTCATGTCTGGGAAAGGGTCACGCGGAGAGAGCAGTACAGACTGCGAAAAGAATCCTCTGACAAGAAGACCCTGTAATAGCCCTCATGTGCTACAGATGAACTCCCTGTGCCAGGAGTGTGTACAGGAGTCAGTCCAGCAGAGCTGTTAATGGGGAAAAAGATCAGAACAACACTCCCCACATTAGAGAAGAATCGTCAACCTAAATGGCCCAACAGAAAGACTGTTGAACAGAAGGATGCTGGTGAGAAGGCTAAACAAGCTTTCTATTACAGTAGGGAGAACAAGTATTTGATACACTGCTGATTTTGCAGGTTTTCCCACTTGCAAAGCATGCAGAAGTCTGTAATTTCTATCATAGGTACTCTTTGACTGCGAGTGACAGAATCTAAAACAAATATCCAGAAAATCACAGTGTATGATTTTTAAGTAATTCATTTGCATTTTATTGCATGAAATAAGTATTTGATCACTTACCAACCATTAAGAATTCCGGCCCTCACAGACCTGTTAGTTCTTCTTTAAGAAGCCCTCCTGTTCTCTACTCATTACCTGCATTAACTATACCTGTTTGGACTCGTTACCTGTATAAAAGACACCTGTCCAAATAAACTCCAACCTCTCACCTCTCTCTCTTAATGGCCAAGACCAGAGAGCTGTGTTAGGACATCAGGGATAAAATTGTAGAACTGCACAAGGCTGGGATGGGCTACAGGACAATAGGCAAGCAGCCTGGTGAGAAGGCAACAACTGTTGGCGCAATTATTAGAAAATTGAAGAAGTTCAAGATGACGGTCAATCTTCCTTGATCTGGGGCTCCATGCAAGATCTCACCTCATGGGGCATCAATGATCATGAGGAAGGTGAGGGATCAGCCCAGAACTACACAACAGGACCTGGTCAATGACCTGAAGAGAGCTGGAACCACAGTCTAAAAAAAAAACATTAGTAACACACTACACCGTCATGGATTAAAATCCTGCAGCGCATGCAAGGTCCCCCTGCTCAAGGAATGGGAGAAGGTCATGTGGTCTGATGAGACAAAAGTAGAGCTTTTTGGTCTAAACTCCACTCGCTGTGTTTGGAGGAAGAAGAAGGATGAGTACAACCCCAAGAACACCATCCCATGAAGCATGGAGGTGGAAACATCATGCTTTGGGGATGCTTTTCTGCAATGGGACAGGACGACTGCACCGTATTGAGGGGAGGATGGATGGGGCCATGTATCGTGAGACCTTGGCCAACAACCTCCTTCCCTCAGTAAGAGCAATGAAGATGGGTCGTGGCTGGGTCTTCCAGCATGACAACGACCCAAAACACACAGCCATGGCAACTAAGGATTGGCGCCGTAAGAAGCATCTCAAGGTCCTGGAGTGGCCTAGCCAGTCTCCAGACCTGAACCCAATAGAAAATCTCTGGAAGGAGCTGAAAGTCTGTGTTGCCCAGCGATAGCCCTGAAACCTGAATGATCTGGAGAAGATCTGTATGGAGGAGTGGGCCAAAATCCCTGCTGTAGTGTGTGCAAACCTGGTCAAGAACTTCAGGAAACGTCTGATCTCTGTAATTGCAAACAAAGGTTTCTGTACCAAGTATTAAGTTCTGTTTTTCTGATGTATCAAATACTTATTTCATGCAATAAAATGCAAATGAATTACTTAAAAATCATACACTGGGATTTTCTGGATATTTGTTTTAGATTCCGTCACTCGCAGTTGAAGAGTACCTATGATAGAAATTACAGACTTCTACATGCTTTGCAAGTGGCAAAACCTGCAAAATCGGCAGTGTATCAAATACTTGTTCTCCCCACTGTACGTATAATTGTTGACATAGAGCCAGACCTCTTCCACCACTACGACCGGGAAACACGGTCCTCACCAAGCTAGATCAGGAAAAGGCCTGGGTGACACCAGCAGTCGTTTCAAAGGAATGTGTGACTCCAAGGTCATACATCATCAACACACCGCAAGGAGCAGTTTTGTGACGGAACCGTCGCCATCTCTGGGCAGATCTGTCTTCACAACCTGCCCAAGACACCCCACTTTCATCAGCTGAGAGTACAGGAGTTATTTCCCAAACAGCAAGTGTCATCACTCCAGAGACTGTTTCTTCTAGTCCGAAGGAAGTCACAAGCCTCACACACACACCTGCACAGACACCAGGACAGTATCAAACCAGAGTTGGACGACTGTGCAGACCAGTCAACAGGCTAGTGCTGTAGACAGACACTGAGGTGTCAATCATATGGCCTTTGGGGGGGGGGGGGGTTAGGGAAACAGAAGGACAAATTTTTTTTATTTTTGAAAAAAATTTTTGAAAAAAAAAAGGAGAGAGATAGAGAGAGGGAGAGAAAGTCATAATGTCATAATATCTGATTTAACAATTTAAGAGTCAGTTAGGTAAACAGCATTTATAGAGTCTATTATTATTACAATTTATGGCATCTTGTGTGGATTACCTTAAATAGTCTACAGGAGAAATGATAACAACTTAAAAGGGGAAGATAATATATATAGTTATAGTTATATAGTGGAACTAATTATATAGTGGAACTAATGTTGCCAGTAACAAGTACTTTGTAATGTGAGCGGCCAGAAATGTGTTGTTGCTGTGGTTCCGTAACGCTTTCTTATGCCGGTATGTGTTGTTGATGCTGTTTTGAGCTGTCATTAAAGTAGATATAAACAGATCAAGCCGACCCTCATTTCACAAATGCATGTTACTAACTAAACTTCCTCCTCAGAGTTTCTGTGCTCTCTCGTCCAGCAGGTTCTCATGGATTGTGGCTGCTGCTGTGGTCCGGCATGATGTGCACTACATATATTATTACTGTCATTATTGTTACCATATAATGATTTGCTGCTGTGTCTCTCTATCTCTATCACAGGTTCCACTGCTACTGTAATCATTTTATCATTCATTGTAATTCATTGTCATTTTATCATTCATTGTAATTGTACAATATGTTTGTGTTGATTTGTTCTGTACACGTGACATCCATTGCACGTCTGTCCGTCCTGGGAGAGGGATCCCTCCTCTGTGGCTCTTCCTGAGGTTTCTTCCACCTTTTTTCCCTGTTAAAGGGTTTTTTGTGGGCAAGTTTTTCCTCACTCGAACCAAGGGTCTAAGGACAGAGGGTGTCACTCCCTGTACAGATTGTAAAGCCCTCTGAGGCAAACTGTGTTTTGTGACTTTGGGCTATATAAATAAAATTTGATTTGATTTGATTTAACACTATAGTTACATATATCATCATTACTATTATTGCAGTTGTTTCTCTCTATTTCTGATCCATCAATTATTTTGCTTTCTAGTGTGTAATGAGCATTACAGGGGCTACTGTGGCTGCAGACTATTCCAAATGCTTACTTGAATTGGGTGTTTACTGAAACAAGACTTGCACGACTTACATAAACATGTGGGTGGATGATGTTGGTTCTGCTAATAGGACTGCCAACCTATGGAAGAGTAAAAGAGAAAAAGAAAGGTCACAACAAACATCAAACTTAGTCAAACACCTGTGACATACTCCTCAAATATAATCTCAGCTAACGGGGGGATAAATTAGTAGCCTCAGCAAATAATGAAACATTTCAACAATATTATGAGAAACTATATACAATAAATCAACAGTATATTGCGGTGACAACCAAATTCATTCTTCTGTAACACTAATATGGCTAAGCTTAACCCTGATCAAGCAAGGAAGTTAGAGTCACCTATAACTGCAGCAGAAATAAGGAAAGCTGTGACATTAATGAACACTGGGAAATCTGGGAAAGGTTATGACGGATTTCCTGTGGAATATTATAGGAGTATTATAAGAGTACATAGACATTTTTGCCCCAGTCTTGGTGAAGGTTTGAAAAAGGCCATGTGTTGTTGTTTTTCTGAGCTCCTCGTGGCACACCAAATTAGACTAATTAAAGGTGCATTTTTACATTCCAGACTCTCCATTTTTGTCTTAAAGGCTTTGCCTTGTGTTCATCCTTGAGTTTATCGAAAAGAGCAACAGTGATTGTTACATCCGGCCTCGCTCCCCTCTTTCCCCACTCCCAAGAATGACCAAGGCCACCAAGATGCAGTCCAACCAAAAAATAATTTATTCAGTCTTGAGGAAAAAGTGGTAGCATTGAGCTTCAGGGTGAGCATGGTCCAAAACAACAAACAAAACAATCTGACCCAAAACTAAATTACCTAACCAAAACAAAGAAAACAAATTACAGGCTTCTAACCTGCCTCCCTATGAAATAAACAGGAGAAAAAGAGATAAACCAAAAGAGCTACTCACCCCTACAACTACCTGGACTGCTAAATTAAAGTCTCAGCAGACAATACCAAGTACCTGGAGAAATACCGATGGTGGTAGCACCACCCTGAGGCAGGGAGGAACAGCATCTGGAGAGAGACCCTAAAGGTGGTAGCACCACCCTGAGGCAGGGAGGAACAACAGCACAGAGAGACCAAACACACATCAAGACCAAAAAATACTAAATTATGACCCTGGGTCATAACACCCCCCGACCTAAGAACAAACATTTCCTCCCTTACAGGAAATGTTTGACGCACTAAGACCTAGACAGCGCATCGGCCATAACATTGTCCAAGCCTTTTTTGTAATGAATGTCAACATTAAAGTCCTGAAGCAGCAAGGACCAGTGCATAAGGCGCTAATTGCTATTCTGCATTATAGTTAGGAACACAAGCGGATTATGATCAGAAACAATGATGGTTGGCTCAGGGTTAGACCCAAGGTACACCTCAAAGTGTTGCAATGCCAGTAGCAAGGCCAAGTCTCTTTCTCAATAGTGCTGTAATTTTCCTGGTGTCTTTTGAGCTTTTTGGAAAAGTAGCAGATTGGCTGGTCGATGCCACGTTCATCTTCCTGTAAAAGTACTGCACCTACGCCAAGCACACTGGCATCCACCTCCAGGTTAAAGGGATGTACAAAATCGGATGCAGCAAGTACAGGTGCACTACAGAGAAGAGCTTTAAAGGCCTCAAAAGCAAACTGACATTTCTCTGACCACAGGAAAGGAACTTTGGGGCTTGCTAACCTTGTCAGTGAAGCCACTACATCTGAAAAGTTCTTACAAAAACGTTCAAAAATCTCAGAGAGGGTTTTCACATGTTCAGCCCAGTTGGAGGAACAAGCCACAATTATCATCCAGGTAAACCTCACAGTTACTCCCCCCGTGAAGCACTGTGTTCATAAGCCTCTGAAGAGTGGCTGGGGCATTTCTCAGACCGAATGGCATGACTGTGTACTGTAAAAAATGGTCCAGTGTGACGAATGCACTTATCTTAGAGGTGCGTAGGGTCAGGGGAACCGGCCAATATCCTTTTAGGAGATCTTGCTTTGTGACATATTTGGCCAAACCCACTCGATCAACACAGTCGTCCATGCGAGGAAGTGAAAACGAGTCTCGTTTAGTAATGGCATTTACCTTGCGATAATCATTACAGAAACGTGGGGTCTGGTCAGATTTCAGAACCAGAAGCGAAGGAGAGTTCCATGGGCTAGTACTCGGCACAGCAAAACCATTTTCAACAAGATATATTGCCTCTTGTTGCATTATGGCACATTTTGTCGGATGCACTCTGTACTCTCGTACTCTCGTGCTGTTTTATCAGGGGGTGATCACCCACATCAATATCATGACATAATACATTAGTTTGAGTGGGAATGTCACTGAAGAGGGTCGGATAATTTTGTACTAGCCTGCCAATATCGGACCTGGCAGAGTCAGACAGGTGTGCCAAATGGGCATCTAGATTTGAAAGGATTTCTGAATTTCTGAGGCGTTCACACGAAAAGGAGCTGCGTCTGTCATTCAGCCCATCATCACTGGGATCATATGGGGGCTTTGCATCAGACACCATGACAACAGATGCAACTATGGGAGATGGAGCACTCTTCTCACGGTCAACATATGACTTCAGCATGTTAATGTGACACACACACAAGTTTTTTTCCTGCGATTGGGGGTGTGGATTACATAGTCGGTCTCGCTGAGCTTACGGTCCACCACATATGGACCACAAAACTTTGCCGGTAGACTAGAACCAACAAGAGGTAGGAGAACTAGTACGCAGTCACCAGGCGTGAAGGACCGCGTGACAGACTTTTTGTCAAAATTTGCTTTCATTTTGGACTGAGCAGTGGAGAGCGAATCACAGGCCAAATCGCAAGCGTGATACAGTCTCTCCCTAAAGGAGCTAATGTAGTCCAGGTTGTTGTCAAAAGCTACCAGTTTTGTTTGAGAGAAATTTCTCGTAACAGGTGTAGAGGGCCGGTGTGACCAAACACCAAATCAGCTGGACTGAAACCTAATGACTCCTGTAACGTTTCTCTGACAGCGAACAACAATAGAGGCAATCCCTCATCCCACTCACGATTTGTTTTGTGTTTTGTGAAATCTTTTTAATGCAGCCTGACTCTCAGGATGATAAGCGCTGGAAGTGTGGTTGTTCACATTTAGCTTGGACATGACCTGGGCAAAGATTTTGCATATAAAATTTGATCCTTTGTCACTTTGAATGCACCTTGGAAGGCCAAATGTGGAGAAAAACTTGACAAGCGCTTTTACAATGGCACAAGCTTTTAATGTAAGCAATGGGACAGCCTCAGGGTAACGAGTCCCAGCACACATCACAGTGAGGATTGTACCGATTTCCAGGTTTTCAGAAAAGGACCCACAGTCAACGATAATATGTTCAAATGGCTCTCCAACAGCGGGGATTGGCTTTGGCTTACCTGAGACGTGACAGGTGTGGCATGAACAGCAAAATTTAACATCTGACTTAAGACCAGGCCAAAAGAAATAACGGAGGATACGGTTATAGGTTTTTCTAATACCTAAATGACCAGACATGCTATGGTCATGAGCCAAACTAAGCACCTGGGAACGAGATTGCTGTGACACTACAACTTGAGTCACAGACTCATGTGCTGGACCAGAACGAGGGGACCAGTGACGCATCAGAACCCCATCATCTATCAGGTAGGACCCAGACTTATTACATTTTGGATCTGTTAACAAGAGAAAAACAAGGAGTGTGGCATCAGTTTTCTGTGCACTGACTAGCTGTTTTCTGTCTACTAAAAGAGTCAGAGTTAACATCAGGCTGAAGCTCCACAACAACAGTCTCTTTAACGTCTGAGAGAGAACCTGTGGGATCAGAGGTAGTCATGAAAGAGTCACTGAGATCCACCAAGTCTCCAAGTTTACGGGCTTGAGCATGGGTTACAGCACACACAGGAAACAATGGAGGTGAGCCGGGTGCAACAGAACCAGAAACGCACAAATCTGCAATTGGGTTTTCAATCACCTCAGGAGACGGGAAAACTTTACCACCAGCCAAATTGTTTCCGAAGATCAGATCAATACCAGCTATTGGCAACTGGGGTCTCACAGTGATTTTGAATTTCCCTGACACAATCTTAGAGATTAACTGAATGAATCTTCACCAAGCTGGTAGTCATCGGTCGGGTGCACCACACACAACAGCACAAACAATCGGAAGGCTCCAGACACTGCACGATAATTGCACGGGTACACCTCGCACAGGATAAAGAAAAGATTCTGCGGCTCGGGAGACAGTCGTTGGATTATGGAAGTCAGCGTATTTTGATCTTTCCCAGCTATACTGTAGAGGTGATGGAGCAATGCCGGAGCTTGCGTGAGGTGCTTCAGCTGCTGAGGGAGAAGGAGATTTGCCACTCGCTGCACTTCCCGGCCAGACTCCATGTTCTTTACCAGGATCAAGTGAAGGTATTCAGCAACCCGGTAGAAGCTAAGAGCTTTCAAATCAAATTTCAAATCAAGTCAAATCTAATTTTATTTATATAGCCAAAAGTCACAAAATATATTTGCCTCTTAGGGCTTTACAATCTGTACAGGGAGTGACACCCTCTGTCGTTAGACCCTTGGTTCGAGTGAGGAAAAACTTTGTTGACCAAAAACTTTGAAAGGCTATATTCTGATAGTGCAGAGAGTATAAACGTGTACTGAGTGAACTTTTATTGTGGCGTTTTTTCCTCTTATGCTAAACCTGTTCTGCAATGGTGTAACTGGATTTCACAGGTCTACCAGTCATCTTTTGCATCCAAAGCTAGAAGCGTGGCCATTCTTTTCCATAAATCTGTCTTCCATAAATCCTTCTGTTTTCACTCTTCTATATCTGATCCGAATGGCAGTTTTATAATTTTATCTGGCTATATAAATTTATTTCCCATTATACTCGTAAATATCTACGGCCCGAACACAGGGCTTTTTTTTGCAAGGTGTTTGACCTGATCCCAGATGATGATTCAAGTCATATACTGATTGGGGGTGACTTCAATTATTATCTGGATCCATATCTGGATAGGTTCTCCTCCACTCCCCCACCTGAAATCCTTGCTGTGCAAATTCTTAACAATTTGATGAAGTCAAAGAAGGTGGTGGATATTTGGAGATTACAACACCCATTACATAAATTCCTTTGGGAAGATTTCTGGTTACACCATTAATTGGCAAAAGAGCAAATTTATGCCCTTAGTGGATCAATTTACTGAGGACTTCCTGAGTAAGTTGCCTTTCAGAGTAGTGATATCTTGGACTGAAACTGACCAAGCACCCAGAGCATCTTTTCAGATTGAACTTCATAGAAGCATTAGAGAAATTCAGTGCGAATATTGAGTCCTGGAGGACACTGCCCTTATCCATGATTGGACAGGTTAATGCTATTAAAACGGTGAGCCTACCTAGGTTACTTTATCTTTTTCCAAACCTGCCCGTGTATTTAAATGCATCCTTTTTTAAGAAGCTTGATTCTTTTATATTGCCAAGGCTCACCTACACAAACCTCTTAGGAAGGGTGGCCTTGGTCTGCCTATTTTTAAACACTACTATTGGACGGCTAACTCCAGGGCTCTTACCTATTGGAAAAGCGGAGGGGAATTGATTGATAGGAGCCCTTCGTGGTTACAACTAGAAGCCTCTGCTGTCAAAAAATTCTTCACTTCCTGCCCTTCTGTTTTCTGGTTCTGCCCTGGTAGACAAGTCAATTAAACACAATTTTACCCTAAAGCATTCTCTGCTAATATTGAGTCAGATAAAGGTGGCTTGCCAGACTCCTAGTGTTTCCATTCATGCTCCAATATGTCAAAATCACTCATTCAAATCTGGACTGCTAGATGGGGTATTTAAGGTCTGGAGAGAGAGGGGTATCAAAACATTTTTAGATCTGTACATTGATGGCAAATTTGAATCTTTTACTCAATTAGGGACTAAGTTCAATCTTCCAAATTCCCATTTCTTTCGATATCCTCACGTCAGACATTTCACTAAGGAAAACTGCCCACACTTTGAATTCACCCACTCAACACTCATGCTTTTCCTGAAAATCTCTTACTCCCTCTAGACTCAAAGCAGTTGGTATCAAAATTTGTGAACTGCTTCACCACTACTATTTCCTCAGATCACATTAAGGATGCCTGGGCCAGCGAACTGAATTCAGAGATATCAGCAAAGTTCTGGGAAGAGGCAATGTCCCAGGTTCATTCTCGTTCTATTAATAGGCTAATTCAATATAAGGTGATTCATAGACTACACTACTCAAAAACAAAACTAAACCACATCTTTCCATCGGTGTCCCCTGTATGTGACAACTGTTGTTCAGTTGAGGGATCACTAGTGCATCTATTCTGGTTCTGCCTAACTCTGCATAGTTTTTGGACTGCAATCTTTGAGCGGCTTTCGCTAGCCTATTCCATAGACATTCAGCCTAACCATGACCTGGCCATCTTTGGATGCTCTGTAATGACTATTGAGCTACCACACAATGTGCAGATGGCTTGGCGGACAGGAATGGTGGTGGCTAGGAAGCTTATTTTCCTGACCTAGAAGTCCACCACTCCACCTTGTTTTGCACACTGGCTGAAAGAAATGCTGTCCATTATACAGATGGAAAAAATCCATATGTACAAACCCAATACACAAAATAGGTTTGAGAAAACATGGGGACCTATCTTGGCACAGTGTCACATCAACCTGACAACCTCAGAGACTTATCTGGCTATATAACTATGTAGTACAGTGTTTTTTGTTTGTTTGTTTGTTTTTCTTTTTTTATTATTATTATTATTATTATTATTATTATTATTTTTTTATTTTTTCTCCTGTATGTCCTGTATGTCTTGAAAAAAAAAGTAAACTATAAATAAAGTTTGAGAAGTGGCAAAAGATAAAGCTTACTCTGTGGGTAAATGCCAATATTATTAAAATGATAGTAGCTCCTCAATTTAATTACTTAGTAATGATGCTGCCAATAACAATACCGCCTGACATTTTCAAGAAATATGATGATACAGTTAAACAGTTTTTATGGGATGGAAGAAACCCTTTCTTTTGCGGACTGGATTTCTTACCCCCTTATTTATTTGTTTTTCTTCCATACTTATTTATCTTATATTTATAGTTATTTATATTTTTATTTTATTTTATATTTTTTTTCCTCTATGTGACATGTCATAAGATGTCTATGCCAGATTCAAAAATGTATTATTAACCCTGTACTCATGGACTCTGCTGTTAAGTAAAGTGTCAATACAAAAAATAAAAAAATAATAAATAAATACAAAAAAAATACATAAAAAATTTAAAAACCTGTGACATCTCAGGTTTTGAATTGTGCTCACAGTGTTGGAAGAGTTGTTTCTGTCTGCAGCTGCATAACGGAAGAAAACACCCACTTTGTCCACAGACACCGGCTTGACTTGCTCCCATCCACACACCCGAACCAGCAGCTGGTGCAGCTTCAGCTCATGAGTGTGTCTACAAAAGGCAGCAGGGGATGAGTGATACACACACACACACGCACGCACGCACACACGCACGCACACACACACACACACACACAGTACTGAAGGTGATGTGAATGTGCATCAGAGCTGTACCGGTGACGGAGTTTTTCGCGGGCCTCAAACTCAAAGGGAATCTCTTCCCCAGGCAGCACTTCCCTCCACTGACTGACATTGTGAGTGTCATCAGTTCCTGGACCGTGGACATCTGAGATGGAGTCTGCGCTACTGCTGTGAGACAGTGCCACCCTGTGGGGAAGATATGAATGCCTTTACTTGGAGACATTTCTTGGTCAATCAGTTACTATGCTGGAACTGATGGTCTACATTTGTCTAAAGTTAAAGTTAGTTATCTAAAGTTAATTTAACTTTATCTTAAGGCTTGCAAGTCCTGTTATCCCTTAAAATCTGCCAGACATGCTTCATCTCCAGTTTGTGATATGTGTAAGTAGGCTAACATACATTTACAATTATGGTTATACCTCTCCACATTTAAGAGTAGGCTTAAGATATTCCTTTTTGGTAGAGCCTATAGTTAGGGCTGACTCATGTGAGTCCTGAACCACCCTGCTATAAACCCAGATCTACCCCAGTTTTCTGTTTTCACATCTCACAGGTTCTCACGGATTGTGGCTACGGATTGTGGCACAATCTGGCGGCCGTGGCACAATCTGGCGGCCGTGGCTCAGCGGTAGAGTGGGTCGTCCACAGCTGGTGGGGTGTCAGTCCACCCCCCTGCCGAGGTGCCCTTGAGCAAGGCACGTACCCCCCCAACATCTGCTCCCCGGGCGCATTGAATCGCTGCCCACTGCTCCAGTCTGTGTGTATTAGGCATCTGCCACTATGTGTGATCTGTGCATGTGCATGTGTGTTCCGACAGGTGCCAACTGGATGGAATAAATGTGGAGAATAATTTAAATATATAAATAATTTCACCGTGTTGTGTGATTAATAAAAAGTTTCAAAAATTTCAAAAATTACACTTAGATCAGATATTGTTCGAGCCTCCTTCTGTGTTCCTGCTTGATGTCCACTACAAATACTATTATTATTATAATTATTTCTACCAGTAGTCATATCTCTATTCACGTTTAGAGTTAAAGTTATCATTTTTATCATCATTTTAATTGCTGCTGTGCATCTGGGTGACATTCTCGCTTCTGTAATGATTTGGCGCTATATACTGTAAATACAACTGACTTAAATGGAATTACACCTGCCTTGTGGGAGTCGTAGTCAGAGTAGCAAACCACATGGTACATCCTGTGTGGTTACGCAGAGCGTATGGCACAAATGGCTGCCTTCTCTTGGACAGCTTGACATCTGCTGAAAACAAAAATGAAAACTGAATCAGAGAGAAGATGAGTGTGCTGTATCATTTACAAGAATCACAGTCATAACAGTCATGCGCTAGCTGTCTGCTTGGCCAAAAAAGCAGGTGCATTGAAACTTTTTCCTTTAAAGGGGTGCTCCACCAATTTTACACAAAAATATCGACTTAGTAGTCACAGGACAACTGACAACTTCAGTGGCTTCAGTTGTCATCTTAAAGTTGGAGACAAACAAATAGTTGAACAGAACACCTCCATCATAAACTGGGAATATTAAAAGATGCTTTCAGGGGTAATATCTAGCATGCATGGAACATGCCTCTACTAGATATGATATCTCTGCCCTTGTTGATTTAGTTTTCACCATTTATTTTACTAAATGTGCCTTTATGCCTTACAGCTTTATAAAGCTCACTGGAGTACCCCTTTAAATAAGGCACTGTGTTTAGAAATGGAAAATTGTTATTTTGCAATGATAACAATATAACAGTTATAATTGACTTGAATTTTCCATGTTCTACACATGAATATCCAGCATGTGTGTGTGTGTGTGTGTGTGTGTGTGTGTGTATATATATATATATATATATATATATATATATATATATATATATATATATATATATATATATATATATATGCAGTGAGAACTTCACTGCAAATAAATGAATTGTATGAATAGTCCAAGTCATGTTTCCATATATATTTATTATATAACTATATATAACTGAATAAACTTAAACAATGTTGCGTTGCACAGACTGTTCCTCTAAACTTATCTTCACAATGTATTATTATCTTGTAAGATTTCCAAGTTCTACAAAATGCCAGAATACTCATATTTCGCACAGTATTTGAATTGTATTGAACAAAAAAATAGCAAATAGCTGGTACTGTATTAAATAATGTTAATATAAATGAACTTTTTGGCCAACTTGCCACTGAGCAAAGGACTGCCAACAGTTTAACCTCTGTGTCCAGTAGTTTGTATTTTCCAGACTAACCCTTGAAGTTCAGAGTTGGCAGATATTATTTTTGGGCCCAAAGTAGTATAAAAACTACAAGAAAATGCACAAATTGTGCAATAGGATGTTAAGTTTGACAGACCATAATCAAGTGTAATAAAGCTAAGAGAATAATAGATTCTACTACATCCACACTGCAATAGTTCACAAAAACATAGAAGATAACTGTGCCATAATGTCAAAATATTTTTCACAATGTATTCACAATTACTGGCCATGCAGTGGAACACAAATAAGAAACAAGTCATGCTGTTCAAGCAAAATAGAAAGTCTAAAAGTTCAATTAGTATGAAAGAGAAGGAAAGACAGGACAGAGTGAAATCTAACAAGACTTACATTAAATACCATCATCACTCGCAATGCAGCTATGATATCTATATAATATAATGTATTGGTTCTGGACCAATAAACACTATGGTAGAACCTTTGTGGGAGAAATATGCTCCTACTACTTGAGTATGGAGTAGTATAGGTGAGTGCAGTGAGTATCTGTATTTACATAGCTGCAAAAATTATGTTTACATTAAATATTACTCAACCAACAACTGCAAATGCATTTCCTACCTCATGTAAAATTTGCAAAACTATTTTTATTTTAAGTATTTTGTTCATGAGCTTGCAGTCTTCATCGGTCACTTTGTTGGCACATTGCAGCCAAGGGTTGTTATTTAGGAAATTAATCATAAATCCATTCTATTATTTTTAATTTTGTGTGACTATCATAAATTACACTACATTTAATAAAGATGGTTGCTCAAAAGAATGCTTATTAAAAAAGTTTATTTCTGTCTCTTATTCTGTCTTACACAGAATTTTATCCATATGGAAAATTATCAACAGCCACAATCAAAGGAGCAGCCAATATTATTGCCCTTTTTTCTTGGTATTTTGCAGTTTACACATTTCACTAAAAGTTCACTAAAAGGCTAAAAACATAATGAGGTTTCTTTTAAAAATATATATTTTGGGCATTTTAAAAGTCCCAGTGTGTCCAGAATGGACAAACTAAGCTCTAGATTGGGCCTTTTGCATTTTTGACATATTTTACATCCACCGCAGGTTTTTCTTTACATTAGGAGGGAGAAGGTGATATAGGAGTTGCAACTGTAGATCTAGATAAATCCTTCACACTGGTCCTTCAATCTTTTAGATAGAAAGAGTAGAGATGAAGGGAAATGAGGGAGAGAGAGAATGGAACAGAAGGTTTGGTTTTCATGGGACATTGCAGTTCATGGTCACCATCTTAATGGCTAGCCACGGGGACAACCCATACAACTGTACTTATACTGATATAAGCTGGAATTCATACTGTGATGATTCTTGAACTATTTGGTGGAAGAAAACATTTGAGGCGATTGACTCTCTTTGATACAGATAGCACTGCTATTGAGCTATTGTCAGGCTGACTAAACTCTGAACTGTACCTCGGGAGGGAATCTGCTGCTCGAAGCAGGTCAAGCTGGCTGTGCTCCTAGTTCTAAGGTGAGCAAGAGGAGCACCTGACAGCAGAGAGAGACAGTTACTACACAACATAGACAAATACAGAGGGAACACACAAGAGGGTTAGAGGTTCATCAGCCTCATTCTGTATCTGTGTTGGCAATGAGAACTTCACTGCAAATAAATAGATTGTATGAATAGTCCACGTCATGTTTCCATTCATTTATAATTTAACTGAGGGACCAGAAGAACTTGGCTGAAGAGTGACAGGCTTGATGTTAATTTAAATGACTGGTGATATGTGATGAGACTAAATATTATAAAAGGCTGGAGCAAAGCGGCTAAACCTCTTGCTGTACCTCCACATCTTCAGGACAGAGCAACCCATCAACCAAGTGTCTTCATACAACCAAAGTAACCAACCAAAGCCCTGCCAGTCCTAAACCAATCACTGGAACGATATCTGATGTTAATTTATGTTTTTCTTATTATCAACAAATCCCATGAAAATATCAAAACTAACTGTATGTTTGTCTTAATACTTTCTGACTTCCAGTCTGTGGTTTTTAGCCCATTCTACTGCAGATGTAAATCTTTAAAAATACCTCATAAATTGATAAAGTCATTTTCAACTCAACAACCAGTCACTAGATCTTTATTGCCAACGTTACTCAAATAGGACATAATAATGCTTTAGCTGTGAACTATTTTCAGCAATGGATGAATTCACATTTAGTGCCCTACTGAGGATTTTGGTTAGCACTATTTGAGACTGAATCAAAATGAACAGTGTTCTTGGTAATGAAGGAACACGGTGGCTCACTGATGTGTTCTTAATATTTTTTGGACAATAAAGGAGCTCTATAACACAGATGAAGAAGATGGAAGAGAGAGAGGCTTTTTACACACACATTACATGTTAGTAGATACATTGGATATGCACATGAGATTTGTTGATAAATAGAAAAATCAGTACTTTAATTTATGCTATTCTTTTTATAATGTCTTCTAGTGTCAGTGTAGGTACTGTACCAATAACTGAGCAAAGATCACAGAATTCTTTCTTTACTCTGTATTTAACTGCTAATTTCCAATACTTTATCTGAATAGCCTGCCTGCAGAAAGCTTATTTTATTTGTAATATTTTAACTGGTTCTCTTTGTCTGTAGATATTATAGATAACAGATTATCATATAAGTATGTGTGACAATTCATTAAGATACACTAACCTAAACATTAAAGGTACAATATGTAAGATGGTGGAGAATACTGATATATAGCGATTAAAAATGAACACTACAGTTAAAATTCACTGGACATTCGTCTCCCCCTCACCCCCCTTCACAGACTGAAGCTCACACAGGTTGCCAGACTGAAGACACTGAACCTCCATGAGAGCAAAACGAGTGCAACAAGGTTTATTTCATGATGCAGCTTCTAGGTCTGAGTCTGACTTCAGTCCGTGCTGCAAAATAATGACAACAAAAAGTTTAATTTGATTTGTATCCATTTGTTTGAGAGAGAGGGCAAGAGACACACACAGACAGAGGGAGGGAGACACACACAAACAGGGAGAGAGAGAAATTGGAGGTTACTTTCTAATTGTTTTACAGCAGTTAAGTTCAGCATAAATAAATTCCTCTAAACCTAGGTAAAAGGAATGTCCCACACAACTGTTTTGGCAATGTTTGAGATAATAATTGGCAAATTTTGAGCTAAAAGTCGCTGTGACCCTGTCTTCTCTGACAGTAAGAGCTTAGTATGTCCTGTTGGTTACCAATGATGATTATGTGACATGATTTCAATACTTAAACTCAATGACTTTATAACTTCCCATGGCAGTACTGTAATTAGTGTCTCCAGAAACTTTACGAGGGTAATTGATGAATTTATATGTGGAAAAGTCAGCATGACCGGCTTAGTGCTCCATACGACACTACAGTGAACTCTGTCCCAAGCGGCAACCTCTAGTGCCAAATGAAGTGAAGAAGGAAGTGCTAAAAACTGGAATACCTCAAATACCTGCTTTATACAGGCTGCAGAAGTGAGTCAATCTCTGTATGCGCCTGTATTAAAATGGCCAATTTCAAAGCAGAAGTAAAACATGTTTACAGCCTGGTACAGACAACAGTTTTGGTCTCTATAGCTACATGTTTTTTTAACTGACCTGTTTAAATGATATTAAGGCTTAAAGTTATGATTAACGGTATTGCTGCTTGATTGACAGGTAAGTGTTGTTTCAGATGGCTTATTAGAGCACCTAGGCATCATTCAGACAGCTTCAGGTCCATCGATGATCCATGTCTTTGCCGATATATCAATTAACTGGGAGGCAGAAGATGCATCCAACATGGCAGCGGCCAGTGCAGCGTATTTTCAGCTTCAAAACAGTGCTTTGGAAAGCTATGGATGACGTCACTCAGGCTCTAAATATAATATGTAAATATCTTATTGTACCTAAAATAAACCACAGCCATAGTTTACTATCAGAAATCGATCAGTTAAATGGTTAAATATCAGCTAATATGCTTTTAAATTGTTAAAAAAAAAAAAATGAACTGAATCATCCAATCATCCTGAATTATCCAAATAAAGTGCTGCCATTTCCAAGAGTGCAAGAGTGGACTGGATATTTCCAACTACAATGACAATGTCACATAAAGCTGAAATCCTGAGAAAGAGGCTTAAATATTTTAAACAGTCAACTGGCTATTCTGTTATCCGAGCACGCGGTGCGGGGCCCTATTGAATTTCGAATGTTTTTTTGTTGTTTTTTTTAGGGCCCGAGCACGCGGTGCGAGGCCCTATTAAATTTTGAATGTTTATTTATTTATTTTTATTATTAGGGCCCGAGCGCCGAACAACGTTCGGGCAGCGAAAGCCCTATTGTATCCTTAGGATTTTTCTTTTTTTTTTTCTTCCTCTGTGCCTCTTCGGGGCCTTTTTTCAGGGGCTAAACGTGCTCGAAAACTCACAAAACAAGGAACTCAAGCAGTAAAGTATGCTGAAATCGGAATCCGGAAGTCTTACGGGCACTCGGATCAAGATGGCTCCACAGCGCCACCTATAAAATCTTGTACGGAGCCTCTGACAAAATTGACAAAATTTCGTGTAGAGACATGGTTTTTGGTGGCCACATACATTTCCCCCAGTCCTACAAAAAAGTCTCTTGTTGATGCGGGCTACAGCAAAGCGTATGGCATCCATTTTGTTTCAAATTTGGCGTTTTCGGGGTCATTTCCAGGGGTCGTATTTGAACGAACTCCTTCTAGGGCTTTCATCCTATCCTTTCATCCTATTTTGACGTGCTATAACTTTGCGAAAAATACTCCAATCTTCCCCAAACCTCTGATATATACTGGCAGTCTGGCCTAGAACACATTTCCATGACAACATTTGGTGATTTTCACAGCGCCTCCTAGTGGCGATAGAAAAAAACACTTTTTCGAGATGACGTCCAGCTCGGACAATATTGACCGTACGGTGCTGAAACTGAATGAAAATATCAGAAGCAACCTTGGGAAGAAACCCTCCAAAAATGGTGAGTTTTTGAGAAACTATGTAGACACGGCGGCCCGTCAAGTAAAAGATTTTCAGGCAAAAGTGTTGGGCTTTCATATACTTTGTCAGAGCTGTCTGAAACTCTGAGGGAAACTCTTAGGGACTTCAAACTTGGTAGGTGTGTTCATAAAGACTTCCTGAGTAAAAGTTATCAAAATTATGAATTTTGAGGAAAGGTTGTGGGCGTGGCGCTCCATCAAATTTGACCCTTTCATCCATAATTGGAACTCTCTTGACTTTTTGGCTTAAGTCAAAAGTGTTGGGCTTTCATAGACTTTCTCAGAGCTGTCTGAAACTTCTTGTGGTTATTAAGACCAATAATATGCAACTTTCAGCTACATAATTAATTAGAAGGGGGGGGCAAAAATCACTCCATAGCGCCCCCTTGAACTTTTCTTTGAGGCAGCCCTGCCACAGTTTTGGACACAGAGTTATGAAATCTCAGCCGAATTATAGAACATGGCAAGACTTACGAAAAAGTCTCTTGGAGCAATGGGCTAAAATTAACAGGAAGCGAGATATTTAAGAATGAAAATCACCATTTTTGGTGTTTCGGGCTGGTCGAGAAGGGGTCCTATTTGAACGAACTCCTCCTAGGGATTTTATCCAATTGACTTCAAACTTGGTAGGTTCATTCACATACACTTCCTGAGTAAAAGTTATCAACATTACGGATTTTGATGAAACTGTGTCGGCGTGGCGCTCCATCAAATTTGACCCTTTGACCCAGTTCTGGCTAATGTGTGTGGTCAATTTGAACGAACTACTTCGAAGGCTTCGAAGGCTCGCGTGTTTTCCGCCTGGTGTCAGGCCGGTGCCCTCTGATGTGTCAGCACCCCCACGGGCGTGGAAGTGCGAGGGCCTGTCCAGTGCTGCTTGCAACTTTAATTTATTTTGATTTTTATTAAATAGATTCAAATTTCAAATCCAATCCAAGATGCCATATGATATCCATTCAATCAATTCAACATACTTTTGAGGGTTTTTGAATATTTTTGCCCAGTAATATTTTTTGTTGTATGATGTGTAGCTGGAACTCACTCTGTCCAAAACTTGGTGGGTCAACTGAGGAGCCCATCCAAGGCAGGGGTGGAGAAGACTGGGGGGTCTGTTCCTCCTCATTACAGTAGTCAGCTATCCAGGAAGTCTTGGTGGTGTTGTATTGTTCTGGAAGGATCAGATACAGATAATTTTGGCTTGTGGGACAACAGTGTAACTGGAAACCAGTATTAAGTACTTGGTGATCTGACTAAACAGTTGTGAAGTTTCAGTTCGTGAAGGCCAACACATTGTTCAGACAGGTATGTGGCCTATAAGTGTTTGTGTATGTACTTACCCAGCAGGACAGAAGTGATGTTCACGTTCAGTCTCTGCTTTGCTCGGATCCCCATCTTCAGACGTGGAGGGTGGAGGCGACCGGCAGCCTGCTGCTGCCAGGACAGAAAGCAGGGCCAGGGCTCGATGAACGGCTCCCAGCCTGACACAGATTAGATAGATTAGATTAGATTAGATTAGATTAGATTAGATTAGATTAGATTACACTTTATTCATCCCACAGTGGGGAAATTTACTTGTCACAGCAGCAAAAAGAAAAAGTTAAAAATGAAAGTAGAAAAAAATAGTTACAACACCATGGACAGACAGAAGTAACTTATGACCTACACAATAAACAAAAACAAACAGACATCTGGCAAACAACAGACAATGTGCAAAAAGTACTTGAGGTAAAGTGGCATATGAAAATATTGCACTGTAAGTGACCATGTAATAAATAATAATGTAAGAGTAGTAACCATTATATAAATAATAGTGCAAAAATAATAACCAAGAAATAAGTAATATTGTAAAAGTAGTAACCATGATGTAAATAATATTGTAAACAGTAGTAACATGGAATAAATGATATTTCAAAAGTAGTGCCATGATATAAATGATATTGCAAAAGTAATAACCAAGATATAAGTGATATTGTAAAAGTAGTAACATGATATAAATAGTATTTCAATAGTAAGTGACCATGGTATAATACAATATAATGTAATATTGTGTGGTAAGTGAACATAATATAAATAATATTGCAAAGGTCAAGTGACCATGATATAAAAATATTGTACATTGTAAGTAAACAGAATGGAAATATAAGTACAGATAATAATAATAATAAAAAAAGAGAGATAAACATAAACATAGAGCCACGGTGAGTGGTGGGTAATTGGGAAGCAGGAACAGAAAACCAAAAGTACAACAAGATCAGGTGGTGCAGGTGTTGTACAGTCTGACAGCAGTGAAAGAGTGAAAGGAGTGAAAGGAGTGAAAGGAGCTGCTCAGGGACCCCACAGTGTCATGTAGGGGGTGAGAGGTGTTGTCCATGATGGATGTCAGCTTGGCTAACATCCTTCTCTCCCCCACTTCCTCTATGGAGTCCAGAGGACAGTCCAGGACAGAGCTCGCTCTCCTGATCAGTCTATTGAACCTGCTCCTGTCCCTGTCCGTGCTGCCCCCTCTCCAGCAGACCACAGCATAAAGGATAGCTGAGGCCACCACAGAGTCACAGAAAGTCCTGAGGAAAGTCCTGCACACTCTGAAGGACCTCAGTCTCCTCAGTAGGTGGAGGCGACTCTGGCCCTTCTTGTAGAGAGCATGGCTGTTGTCAGTCCAGTCCAGTTTACTGTTTAGGTGAACACCCAGGAATCTGTAGCTCTCCACCACCGCTATGTCTGATCCCTGGATGTTCACCGGTGTGAAATCGGATGTTTTTCTCCTGAAGTTTATGATCATCTCCTTCGTCTTGTTGGTGTGATCTGATGACTGTCCTGTATTCCATATCGTTCCCCTCAGAAACATATCCAACAACGGCTGTGTCATCGGAGAACCTCTGGATGTGACAGTGGGTGGTGTTGTGGGTGAAGTCCGAGGTGTAGAGGGTGAAGAGGAAAGGGGAGAGCACCGTACCCTGCGGGGCACCTGTGCTGCAGGGCACCATGTCAGACACACAGTGATGGAGCCTCACATACTGTGGTCTGTTGGTGAGGTAGTCTGTTGTCCATGCAGCCAGGTGTTGGTCCACTCCCACATTCTCCATCTTCACTCTGGGCAGTGACGGCTGGATGGTGTTAAAGGCACTGGAGAAATCAAAAAACATGACCCTCACAGTGCTCCCGCTATCCTCCAGGTGTAGCAGTGATCTGTGCAGCAGGTAGATCACTGCGTCATCCACTCCGATCCCAGGCTGGTAAGCAAACTGCAGGGGGTGTGCAAACTCCAGCTGTGTGCCCATCAGCGGTCGCAGGTGACTCAGGATGATCCTCTCCATGGTTCTGCAGTCCTCTCCAGACGTCCCTGGCATTGTTGTCCTCCAGCCCTGGCATTGTTGTCCTCTCCAGTTTCCTCCTGTAGTAGTTCTTCCCCTTCCCGAACCTCAGCCAGAGTTCCTTCTGGACTCTGCGGAGCTCCTCCTTGTCCCCTGATTTAAAGACCCTCTTCTTCTCATTCAGCAGGGCCTTAATCTCGGGGGTCACCCAGGGTTTGTTGTTGGGAAAACACCGTACCAACTTGGAGGGCACAGTGTTCTCCACACAGAAGTTGATATAATCTGTAATGCAGTGGGTCATGCTGTCGATGTCACTGCTGTGGGGGCTGCAGAGTGCTTCCCAGTCAGTAGTTTCAAAGCAGTCTCTGAGCCTGGCGCTGGTCTCCTCAGACCACTGCTTCACAAGCCTCTTCACAGGTCGGTTTGTTCACTACAGGGGTCTAGTCTGTGAAGAGGTGAACGAGGTTGTGATCTGAATGACCCAGCGGGGGGAGGGGAGATGAGGTGTATGCGTCTTTGATGTTAGCATACAGTAGGTCTCAAGTTTTATTGTCCCTGGTGTGGCATTTCACGTACTGGGTGAAGGTGGGAGAGCAGAGGACAAGGAAGCGTGATTAAAGTCCCCGGAGATGAGGAGGAGGGATTGGGGGTGCTGGTTTAGAAGCTGAGAGACGACAGTGTGGATCTGGTCTGTCACTGCAGCAGCGGCCGCCGAGGGGGGGTTGTACACAGTCACAGCAATAACATGTGAGAACTCCGTCGGGAGGTAGTAAGGCCGCATGCTGACCGCTAGCAGCTCCAAGTCTCTGGTGCAGAGTTGCTCCTTCACACTGATGTGTCCTGGATGGCACCATCTATTATTCGCAAACACAGCGATCCCCCCTCCCTTCTTCTTACCGCTCTCTGTTGCTTTCCTGTCCGCTCGTATGAGTTCAAATCCGTCCAGGGTGACGTGAGAGTCCGGAGAAAGTTCATTCAGCCATGTCTCAGTGAAGCACATGAGGCTGCATTCCTAGTACTCCCTCTGCAGCCGGGTCAGCGCCGTTAGCTCTTCCATGTGAGAGATCTTACGTTCCCCATGATGACAGTAAACATGGTTTATACCGTCTTTTCCACTCTCTGCGCTTCACTCCCGCTCTGCATACTCCTTTCCTTCTCCATAGCTCCTCGGGGATCCCGCTCTGCACAGAAAGGGGGTGTGTGACTAACAGCTAACAGCTGATCCCAGGTGTAAACAATGGAGCTGTGGTTGAATGGGGAGTCGTGGATGAATGGGTTTCCCTCAGCCACACCAAAAAGTACAAAAAATAGCACAAGGCAAGCTACAAGTGTAACAAGGTGAACATCCATAGCAGCACACTTGCTTAAAGTCTGTGTAAAGGCAATTCCATGTTTTCTTTCAAAACACAATAAATATGTTGGACAATAGTTTCTGAAAACATGTGAAAAGACTTTGAACGATACATTACTAAAATGTGGAGTCAGAGGTTCAAACAGTTTTTCACCAGTTTTCAGTCCAGGATTTTGTGGGCGGTCCTAAAAGGAGACCGCATGACGTCACGTGCTGTGAAGAACCACAGCAATGGAGACCTGAAAATCACCACCAGCAGCCGCCTCTGCAATGCTCATTTGGCAGTGGACAGTTTCAAAAACTTTTACCAGAGACAGATGGGTTTTACGGACCATCTGCATGTACTGTCAGATGAGGCTGCACCGACCATCTCCATCCCTGGTCTTCATCTTCAACCTCCTGTCGAGCCATCCGGCCGTAACGTTAGGTGACTTAGTGCACAGTAATGTGTAACATCGTGTACTAACATAATCACGTTACGGTCTCTCATCATTTTCATGTAATGTCAGTGCATGTAATGTTAGACTGTTCTCGTGTCTTGAGCGAAATCCAGAGGAAAATACACCGGTAACAGGACACGGGACGTCTCTATGCAACAGCAGCTTGTCGCTATGATGGGGAATATGTGCAGTCAGATCTGAGTTTACGTGTGTCGGTAATGGCGCAGACATACGAGACACACCTGCCTGGGTGTGACCACCTGCCGGCTGCAGAGTGATGCCAGACAGCGTATGACAAATAAGTCTGTGTTCAGATAGGGACAGGCAACCAGCAATCGGTGGTGAGGGAGTGCGGTGTTGGGGGGTGAGGGGAACTGAGGTGTGTAGCTGTGGGTGTGTCTATACCTGCTGAATGTAACCGCTGTGAAACAATCAGGAAATAACTTTTTATTTGTTGTTGTCTGGAGCTGCCACCTTATCGTGGTGGGGGGGTTTGTGTGTTCCAATGATCCCAGGAGCTATGTTGTCGGGGCTTCATGCTCCTGGTAGGGTCACCCATGGCAATCAGGTCCTAGGTGAGGGACCAGACAAAGCGCAGCTCAATCCCCCCTGATGAAGATGACCACAAATGGAGCCAGGTCTCCCTTGCCCGGACGTGGGTCACCGGGGCCCCCCCCTGGAGCCAGGCCTGGGGGAGGGGCTCGTTGGCGAGCGCCTGGTGGCCGGGCCTTCACCCATGGGGCCCGGCCGGGCACAGCCTGAAAGGGTGACATGGGTCCCCCTTCCCATGGGCCCACCACCCGTGGGAGGGGCCACAGGGGGCGGGTGCTGAGAGAGTTGGGCGGCAGTCGGAGGCGGGGACCCTGGCGGTCTGACCCCCGGCTGCAGAAGCTGGCTCTGGGGACGTGGAACGTCACCTCTCTGGCGGGGAAGGAGCCTGAGCTGGTGCACGAGGTCGTGAGGTACTGGCTAGATATAGTCGGACTCGCCTCGACACACAGTGTGGGCTCCGGAACCAGTTTCCTCGAGAGGGGTTGGATGCTCTACCACTCTGGAGTTGCCCCCGGTGAGAGGTGCAGAGCGGGGGTGGGAATGCTTGTTTCCCCCCGGCTTGGTGCCTGTACATTGGGGTTTACCCCGGTGGACGAGAGGGTAGCTCCCCTTTGCCTTCGGGTGGGGGGACGGGTCCTGACTGTCATCTGCGCCTATGCACCGAACAGCAGCTCGGAGTACCCACCCTTTTTGGAGTCCTTGGAGGGGGTGCTGGAGGGTGCTCCACCTGGGGATTCCCTCATCCTCCTGGGGGACTTCAATGCTCACGTGGGCAGCGACAGTGAGACCTGGAGGGGCGTGACTGGGAGGAATGGCCCCCCCGATCTGAACCCAAGTGGTGTTCTGTTATTGGACTTCTGTGCTCGTCATGGATTGTCCATAACAAACACCATGTTCAAACATAAGGGTGTCCATATGTGCACTTGGCACCAGGACGCCCTTGGCCGCAGTTCGATGATCGACTTTGTGGTCATGTCGTCAGACTGGCGGCCACATGTTTTGGACACTCGGGTGAAGAGAGGGGCGGAGCTGTCAACTGATCACCACCTGGTGGTGAGTTACCTCCGATGGTGGGGGAGGATGGCGGTCAGACCTGGCAGGCCCAAACGTTCTGTGTGGGTTTGCTGGGAACGTCTGACTGAATCTCCTGTCAGAAAGAGTTTCAACTCGCACCTCCGGGAGAGCTTCACTCACGTCCCAGGGGAGGCGGGGGACATTGAGTCCGAGTGGACCTTGTTCCGTACCTCCATTGTCGAGGCAGCCGACCGGAGCTGTGGCCGCAAGGTAGTCGATGCCTGTCGTGGCGGTAACCCCCGAACCCGTTGGTGGACACCGGCGGTAAGGGCTGCCATCAAGCTGAAGAAGGAGGCCCACAGGACCTTTTTGGCCTGTGGGACTCCGGAAGCAGCTGACGGGTACCGACGTGCCAAGCGGAACGCGGCTTCTGCGGTTGCGGAGGCAAAAACTCGGGCATGGGAGGAGTTCGGTGAGGCCATGGAGAAGGACTTTCGAACGGCTTCGAGGAAGTTCTGGACCACCATCCGGCAGCTCAGGCAGGGGAAGCAGTGCACTGTCAACACTGTGCTCAGTGGGGGCGGGGTGCTGCTGACCTCGACTGGGGACGTCCTGGGTCGGTGGAGGGAATACTTCGAAGACCTCCGCAACGTCTTCCAGTGAGGAGGCAGAGTCTGGGGACCCCGTGGTGGGCTCGCCTATCTCGGGGGCTGAGATCGCCGAGGTAGTCAAAAAGCTCCTTGGTGGCAAGGCCCCGGGGGTGGATGAGGTCCGTCCAGAGTTCCTAAAGGCTCTGGATGTTGTGGGGCTGTCTTGGTTGACACGTCTCTGCAACATTGCGTGGACATCGGGGGCAGTGCCTCTGGACTGGCAGACCGGGGTGGTGGTTCCCCTCTTCAAAAAGGGGGACCGGAGAGTGTGCTCCAACTATAGGGGGATCACACTCCTCAGCCTCCCTGGGAAGGTCTTTGCGGGGGTCCTGGAGAGGAGGGTCCGCAAGATTGTCGAACCTCGGATCCAGGAGGAGCAGTGTGGTTTTCGTCCTGGTCGTGGAACTGTGGACCAGCTCTATACCCTCAGCACGGTCCTGGAGGGTGCATGGGAGTTCGCCCAACCAGTCTACGTGTGCTTTGTGGACCTGGAGAAGGCGTTCGACCGTGTCCCTCGGGGAGTCCTGTGGGGGGTGCTCCGGGAGTATGGGGTTCCGGACCCACTAATATGGGCCGTCCGGTCCCTGTACTCCCGGTGCCAGAGCTTGGTCCGCATTGCCGGCAGTAAGTCGGACCTGTTTCCAGTGAGAGTTGGACTCTACCAGGGCTGCCCTTTGTCACCGATTCTGTTCATAGCTTTTATGGACAGAATTTCTAGGCGCAGTCAGGGCGTTGAGGGGCTGCAGTTCGGTGGCCTCAGGATTGGGTCACTGCTTTTTGCAGATGATCTGGTCCTGTTGGCTTCATCGGAGCGCGACCTTCAGCTCTCTCTGGAGCGGTTCGCAGCCGAGTGTGAAGCGGCTGGGATGAGAATCAGCACCTCCAAATCTGAGGCCATGGTTCTCAGCCGGAAAAGGGTGGAGTGCAGCCTCCGGGTCGGGGACGAGATCCTGCCTCAAGTGGAGGAGTTCAAGTATCTCTGGGTCTTGTTCACGAGTGAGGGAAGGATGGAGCGGGAGATTGACTGGCGGATCGGTGCAGCTTCTGCAGTGATGTGGTCCGTCGTGGTGAAGAAAGAGCTGAGCCGAAAGGCGTAGCTCTCGATTTACCAGTCAATCTACGTTCCTACCCTCACCTATGGTCACGAGCTTTGGGTAGTGACCGAAAGAACGAGATCGCGAATACAAGCGGCCGAAATGAGCTTCCTTCGCGGCGTGGCTGGGCTCTCCCTTAGAGATAGGGTGAGAAGCTCGGCCATCCGTGGGGAGCTCGGAGTAGAACTGCTGCTCCTCCGCATCGAGAGGAGCCAGTTGAGGTGGCTCGGGCATCTAGTGAGGATGCCTCCTGGACGCCTCCCTGGTGAGGTGTTCCGGGCACGTCCCTCCGGGAGGAGGCCCCGGGGAGGACCCAGAACACGCTGGAGGGACTATGTCTCTCGGCTGGCCTGGGAACGCCTTGGGGTTCCCCCGGAAGAGCTGGACAAAGTAGCTGGGGGGAGGGAAGTCTGGGCCTCCCTGTTGAGGCTGCTGCCCCCGCAACCCGCCCTCGGATGAAGCGGAAGAAGATGGATTAATAACAGCTTTATCAAGGCCGGCGCTCGCTCTATGTTGTTGTCTGTTGTCTGTTGTCTCTTTGTCTCTCTCTCTCTCTCTCTCTCTCTCTCTCTCTCTCTCTCTCTCTCTCACCTCATTTTGACACCTAATTTCATAAACTTGTTGTTATTTTTGATCATTCAACTTTGGCTAACTTCTTTAGTCTGACAGACTCAGAGAACATATTTATTTTGACTTTACACAGACTTTAAAGTTGCAAAGTGACAAAATAAAAACAACAAAAATACAATAAAAACACTTAAAAATACTAAAAAGAGTAAAGAAAGTTTGGAGCTGCTGTGACAAGCTGCCACTCACGCGGCACCATCTTGGATGGTTCTTCTTGAAGTGCTCTGTTATAGCTCCCCTCTGAATGGTCTGAACAAACGTGAAGCTGAATTCTCAAAATGGCTGAATGGTCAAAACGTGTTTCTCCTAAAGAAGAAAATGTTACAATCAAGTTTTTCAAGCTGCAAGTAAATCTAATTACCTGACAACTCTCTGTTGTAGTAGTCCCCAGACAGAGTGAAGCTGGTGTTTCCTTCCTGAGTGGAACCAATACGCTGCAGCACATAAAGCCCTGCAATAACAGATCACAATCAGGCTGAAATGCTGATCTTAAATGTCCTGGATGTGTCATTATCTATTTATCAAGTTTTTCTTTCAAAGCACTGTTTGTGGTGCGGTGAAGAGTTAGTAAGTTCTTAAAACATTTTTCAGTCGTTAATAAATAATACTGAAGTATTTACTCCACTGACATCCAATAAGTGATTTTAGTTTGATTCTTTGCTTAAGATTATCTTTTGTCAATCTGACTAACAGCCCAGTCTTTATCATATGTTTGATAATGCAGTTGTATCTTATGTGAATGAGACGTACTAGAGAAAGTGAGTTCAGCCAGAGGTATGTCACAGTCCAGACAGTCATCAATGAAACAGATGCAGACACTCTCAGCCTTCAACTCCACCCCAGACAGAGGAGCTGAATGGCTACTGGATCCAGAGTCAGCCCTGGCTCTGGAATGGTCCGCCATGTTCTCAGCATTCTCCAGCAGCCATGTAGCAGCCTGGTCCAGTTGGCCTGATGGACACATTATTCTGCCTTTAAATATGTATGTCATCAAGTAATGGTAATGGCTTGACACTGACTATGCTACTAGGTTACCTGGTATGGATAACAGTGTTAAAGGTCTTACTCACCTTTACAGTGGATCAGGGCTCTTTTACAGTCCTCTTTCCTGAAGCCAAGGTCTTGTAAATGGGTCAGCTGGCCCTCTGTGAAGACAAAACACAACCTCATGAATACAACAGTAATTCATGAGGTTATCAATTAATCTAATCAAAAAGAGAGAGCACGTTGGCATGTGCGCACATCGGGCAAGTTTTAAGTCAATCATATGCCGTCCCTGGAAGAAGTTTGTTAAAACAGAACATAAGAAGCAACCACTTTTTTCTCATAGGGTCAAATTTGACAAAATAGCCATACCCACACCATTTCATCAAAATTCATAATTTTGATAACTTTTCATAGTCAAGGCCTTAAGAACACACACACCAAGTTTCAATTAGATGGGATGAAATCCCAAGGAGGAGTTTGTTAAAATAGGCCACACACATTAGCCAGAATTGGGTCAAAGGGTAAAATCAGATGTAGCGCCACGCCCACACCGTTTCATTAAAATTCATAATTTTGGTAACTTTTACTCAGGAAGTCTATATGAATGCGCCTACCAAAGTTGAAGTCAATTGGATAAAATACCTAGGAGCAGCTCATTCAAATATGACCCCTTCTCAACCAGCCCGAAACACCAAAAAAGGTGATATTCATTCTTAAATATCTCACTTCCTGTTAATTTTAGCCCATTGCTCCCAGAGACTTTTTTGAAGGTCTTGCCATGTTCTACAATTCGGCTGAGGGTTCATAACTCTGTGTCCTGTGGCGGGGCTGCCTCAAAGAATAGTTCAAGGGGGCGCTATAGAGCAACATTGTCCCGCCTCCTAATTAATTATGCAGCCAAAATTTGCATAACATTGGTCTCAATAACCACACGAAGTTTCAGACAGCTCTGAGAAAGTATATGAAAGCCCAACACTTTTGCCTGAAAACCAGCCATTTTTGACTTTGACGAGCCGCCGTGTCTACATAGTTTCTCAAAAACTCACCAATTTTGGTGGGTTTCTTCCTAAAGTTGTTTCTGATATTTTCACTCAGTTTCAGCACTGTACGGTCAATACTGTCCGAGCTGGACGTCATCTCGAAAAGGTGTTTTTTTTAATATTGCCATTAGGAGGCGCTGTGAAAAATCACCAAATGTTGTCATGGAAATGTGTTCTAGGCCAGACTGCCAGTATATATCAGAGGTTTGGGGAAGATTGGAGTATTTTTCGCAAAGTTATAGCATGTCAAAATTTCTTGAAAACACGCCAAATTTCGTGGCCCCGCCCCTCCCACACAGTACACTGTGTCCCAAAAGTTCATGCACCCCAATGGACAACATTTTTGTCTGTTTGTCTCCAAAATGGGTTGCACCTGGTCAGCCAGGTGTTGTGAGGTTGTGTAATTAGTTCATCTGTTTGTGATAGGCCTATAAATTTCATGGTTGACCATGAAGCATGTCACTGAGAGAACCTTTTTGGTAGTGTTGCCAGGATGGCCAAACAAAAATCCGGAAAAGCTGCACTTTCAGAACCTCAAGTCCATGCTCAAGCCATTGCCTTGCGCAGGGCAGGGAAAACTTGCAGGGAAGTAGCTCAGAACCTTGGCAGAAGCTTACGATGGGTGAAGAAGTGGTGGCAGAGATACCAGAGTTGTGACTCCCTTGAAGACATGCCCCGTGCAGGTCGCCCCTCAGTTCTGAGTTCAAGGGCCAAGGACCTCATTCGCAAGGCCAAGGGAAAGAGACACCAAGTCTGAAGAATCTTGGGGAAACAGTTTCTACCATCCATCGTTTTTTGACTAAGAAATTGGGTCTGAGAGCATACAGAAGACAGCGTATTCCTCGCCTTTCCAAGCTGCAAAAGGAGAAACAGCTTGCTTTTGCAAAGAAGTATGCTAAAATGACCCCAAGAGACCGGGAAAACTGGATTTTCTCTGATGAGTGCCCTCTCTACTTATTTCCAACTCCCAACAGCCAAAATGACCGCATTTACACTGACAATCGAATGGAAGTACCACCTTCTGAACAGGTCAAGTTCAGCGCCAATTGCATGGTCTGGAGGGCGGTGTCATCTTCAGGGCTGTCTGAATTGCATGTTGTACCCCAGGGCACCACCATCAACGCTGAGTCTCCAGCCAGTGCTACTTCCCATACTCACCAGAAAGAAGAAATCGGGCCCCGTCACAGCTAGGAAGATGTTCAACAGGCGTGCGGAAATGGTCTTCGTCCAAGATGGTGCCCCCACACATACTGCTCGTAGAACTCAGCAGTGGTGTTCTGAGCAGCTTTCTGGCTTTCTGCCCAAAGAGGAATGGCCACCCAACTCCCCAGACCTCAACCCGATTGAAAACTGCTGGGGTATCCTGAACAGTCGGGTCTTCCACAGCCCACCCCCTACCACCATGAAGCAGCTCAATGCGAGGGCTGTGCGGGAGTGGTGCAACATTGAGCCTTCCGTTCTAAAGAACTTAGTGTGTTCTATGCCCGACAGGCTGAGGGCAGTAATTAAGATGCAGGGGTGGATACACTGGCTTTTGAATAAATGCATTCTGTTGAATATTCACAATCTGAGTTGACTTTTTCTGTGGTGCATGAACTTTTGGGACATGGTGTAAATCCAAAACTCACAATTTTGATAACTTTTCATTGTCAAGGCCTTAACAAGTTTCAAACAGTTAGGATGAAAGCCCTAGGAGGAGTTCGTTCAAATAAGGCCCCTGGACATGACCCCAAAAACACGAAAAAACTTTGTAACAAAATGGGCGCCATACACTTTGCTGTAGCCCGGGTCACCAAGAGACTTTTTTGTAGGCCTGGGGGAGATGTATTTGACCACCAAAAACCATGTGAAATTTTGTCAATGGCAGAGGCTCCGTACAAGATTTTATAGGTGGCGCTGTGGAGTTCTGGATCCTAAAAGTTTCAGCATACTTCACTACTTGAGTTTCTCGTATCATGGGTTTCGAGCACGTTTAGCCCCTCAAAAATACCCCCGAAGAGGCACCGAGGAAAAAAAAAAAAAGAAAAAAAAAAAAATCCTAAGGATACAATAGGGCTTTTGCTGCCTGAACGTTGTACGGTGCTTGGGCCCTAATAAGCAGTCAAATAGTAGTCTTTTCTACCATGAGATGACCAATTTCATATAGATGATTCATTTAAAAAAAAAAAAAGAAAGAAAAGTAACCGAGCAAGAAGCTGCCACTGACTTGTTGTCATTGCCTAGCGCTTGGTGAAATAAAAGGCTGAAACAGATGACAAGCTGGGCTTCTTGCTGTTAGACTACTAAGGAATATTAGCTCCCACTTTGGATGGAGCAGCTCTCATATCTAGAAATATGGCCAAGTTTATTAGTCGACCCAAACCGTGACAACCCAGAGTTGAGACCAGGAAGCAGAGCTGCAGTCTTACACGCTTCTCTGCGCCTCCATTAGAGCAGCTGCCCACCCAATCCTTTCGTATAGAGACTGTGTCTGTCCCCCGTCCACCTACATTATTTAAAGATAAAACAAACAGAAGAGGAGTTCATCATAAAAACTTAATAAAAATTAAATCAACATCTCCAACAGTCCAAAATAAGAGAATTAAATGTGGACTCTTGAATATCAGGTCCTTGTCCTCTAAAGCTGTTTTATTCAATGAATTAATATCTGATTATGATATTGATTTATTTTGTCTTACTGAAACATGGCTGCAGGAGGATGAATATGTTAGCTTAAATGAATCCACTCCTCCCAAGTCATTGTAATACTCATATTCCTCGTAGTACCGGTCGAGGTGGTGGAGTTGGAGCCATATTTGACTCAAGTCTTTTAATAAATCCTAAACCTAAACTAAATTATAATTCATTTGAAAGTCTTGTCCTTAGCCTCACTCACCCAACTTGGAAAACATTACAGCCAATTCTATTTGTTACAGTATATCAAGCTCCTGGCCCTTACTCTGAATTTTTATCCGAATTTGCAGAATTTGCATCAGGCTTGATCCTCAAAACAGATAAAGTAATTATTGTAGGTGATTTTAATATTCATGTGGACAACCACAATGATAGTCTTAGTACTGCGTTTATCTCTTTATTAGATTCAATTGGCTTCTGTCAGAGTGTAAATAAACCAACTCATTGTCTGAACCACACTCTTGATCTTGTTCTTTCATATGGCATTGAAATTGATCATCTAATAGTCTTTCCACAGAATCCTCTTCTATCTGACCATTTTTTAATAACCTTTGAGTTCATATTACTGGACTATAAGCCTTTTTGCAGAAACTCCTACAGCAGATGTTTATCTGACAATGCTGTAGCCAAACTTAAGGAAGTGATTCCTTCAGTATTGTATTCAATGCCATGTCTCAATGTAGCAGAGGACTTGTCTGCTTCCTTTAGCCCCTCACAAATAGATCATCTTGTTGACAGTACTACAGGCTCATTACAGACAACTCTTGACTCTATTGCACCTCTGAAAAAGAAGATAATTAAACAGAGGAGGTTAGCACCATGGTATAGCCAACAGACTCGCAAATTAAAGCAAGTGGCACGTAATTCTGAACGTAAATGGCGTGCCACTAAACTGGAAGAATCTCGTTTAGTCTGGCAAGATAATCTTAAAACTTACAGGAAGGCTCTCCGTAATGCCAGAACAGCCTATTACTCTTCATTAATAGAGGAAAATAAGAACAACCCCAGGTTTCTCTTCAGCACTGTAGCCAGGCTAACAGAGAACCACAGCTCTATTGACCCATCTATTCCTTTAGGTCTAACTAGTAATGACTTCATAAGCTTCTTTAATGATAAAATTATAACTATTAGAGACAAAATTCATCACGCCAGGCACTGATCTGCATTCTGATACAGCAATCTTGGAAACAGCTGCAAAACCTGATATATATTTAGACTGTTTTTCTCCCATTGACCTTCATCAAATAACTACAATAATTTCTTCATCAAAGCCATCAACCACCATTGACCATCAAATTCTTTTACATAGACTGGAGCATCAAGTTGGTATCAAAGGAACCGCCCTAAGCTGGTTTAAGTCATATTTCTTAGATCGATCTCAGTTTGTTCACGTCAATGATGAATCCTCCATGCACACCAAAGTTTGTCACGGCGTTCCACAAGGTTCTGTACTAGGACCACTTCTATTCAGTTTATATATGCTTCCTCTAGGGAACATTATTAGGAATCACTCCATTAATTTCCATTGTTATGAGGATGACACCCAATTATATTTGTCGATCAAGCCTGATGAAACCAACCCGTTAACTAAACTCCAAGCATGCCTTAAGGATATAAAAAGTTGGATGACCTCCAATTTTCTGGTGCTGAATTCAGACAAAACTGAAGTCCTTGTAATTGGACCTAAACACTTCAGAAATTCTCTTCCCGGAGACTTAGTTAAAACAAATTTCGAGGACTGCATTCTTCCACTTACGCAACATTGCCAAAATTAGACGCACTGTGTCTCAAGCGGATGCAGAAAAACTAGTCCATGCGTTTGTTTCTTCTAGGCTGGACTATTGTAACTCTTTGTTATCAGGCTGCTCAAATAAGTCTCTTAGGTCTTTGCAGCTAATTCAGAATGCTGCTGCACGTGTCAGGAACCAAGATCAGAGATCACATCTCTCCCATTTTGGCTTCCTTGCACTGGCTACCTGTTAAGTCTAGAATAGAATTTAAAATTCTTCTCCTTACATACAAAGCTCTTCATGGCCAGGCACCATCGTATCTAAAAGAAGTCATAGTACCTTACTACCCCTCTAGATCACTGCGCTCTCAGAATGCTGGGTCTCTTGTGGTTCCTATAGTTTCCAAAAGTAGATTGGGAGCCAGAGCTTTTAGCTATCAACCTCCTCTTCTGTGGAACAAACTACCATTCTGGGTTCGGGAGGCAGACACAGTCAACACTTTCAAGAGTCGACTTAAGACTTTCCTTTTTGAAAGCGCTTATAGTTAGGGCTGACTCAGGTCATCCCTTAGTTATGCTGCCATAGGACTAGACTGCCGGGGGACTCCCCCCACCCCCCCGCCTGTCTCTTTCTGGGTTATGCCTAGCCAGGCACGGTAATGGTTGAAGATGCAGTCACATCTCCCTTTACTGAAAACCCTCTCTCTCTCTCTCTCTCTCTCTCTCTCTCTCTCTCTCTCACTCTCTCTCCCCATCACCATTACCGTCAATGCATGTTACTAACTAAACTTCTTCCCCGGAGTTTCTGTGCTTTCTCGTCCAGCAGGTTCTCGTGGATCGTGGCTGCTGCTGTGGTCTGCTGCTGACGTCTATTATATATAGCATCACTGTCATTATTGCTACCATATCTCTACTATAGTTTATAGTCAGTTAATGATTTGCTGCTGCTGTCCATCTGTGTCCCTCTAAGTCTATCACAGGTTCCACCGCTACTGTAATCATACTATCATTTATTGTATTTCATTATCATTCTATCATTCATTGTAATTGTACAATATGTTTGTGTTGATTTGTTCTGTACACGTGACATCCATTGCACGTCTGTCCGTCCTGGGAGAGGGATCCCTCCTCTGTGGCTCTTCCTGAGGTTTCTTCCACCTTTTTTCCCTGTTAAAAGGGTTTTTTGGTGGGCAAGGTTTTCCTCACTCGAACCGAGGGTCTAAGGACAGAGGGTGTCACTCCCTGTACAGATTGTAAAGCCCTCTGAGGCAAACTGTGTTTTGTGACTTTGGGCTATATAAATAAAATTTGATTTGATTTGATTTAGCTGGCTGCTATGTCTCATTGGACTTGCTTGATGTATATTAGCAAAGTTGTCAATATGTGTAATGTAATCATAACAAATACACACGTACAGCTGTCCACATAACACTTTTTTATACTTTTGTACTTTCATTTCATAACAAAAAAATGAGGTCACACGCAAACTCGTCACAGGATGATACATTTTCATTCATATTCACAATTATGTTCACTACAATTTCAGTTGTCAGACTCCTCAAGTAATCGCCTCACCTTTTCAAATGCTCTTTCAGTGTCTAGAGTCAACAGGAGTGGTTTATTGAGTCTGCCTGAAAGAGCACACTCTTTACTATTCCTCGGGCTTATTCTTATTATTGAGTGTGCCTGAAAGAGCACACTCTTTACTATCCACCATGTTTATTATTGAGTGTGCCTGAAAGAGCACACTCTTTACTATCCACCATGTTTATTATTGAGTGTGCCTGAAAGAGCACACTCTTTATTATCCACCCGGCTGATTGAGTGTGCCTGAAAGAGCACACTCATTAAAATCCACCGCGCTTATTATTATTATTATTGTTGTTATTGAGTGTGCCTGAAAGCGCACACTATATGTTATCCACCACGCTTATTGAGTGTGCCTGAAAGAGCACACTATATGTTTTCCACCGCGCTTATTGAGTGTGCCTGAAAGAGCACACTCTTTAAAATCCACCGCGCTTATTGAGTGTGCCTGAAAGAGCACACTCTTTAAATCCACCGTGCTTATTAGGGCCCGAGCACGCGGTGCGAGGCCTGGCCAATTTCGAATGTTTTTTTTTTTTTTTATTCCTCTTCTCCTTTCTTTTTCTTCCCCAAATTAAATGTCGCATTTACATTTTAGGCGGCCTAAGTAGCCGCCGGCTCACGAAAATTTGCCTACCCCCAAGTCAAACATCAAAATTACATTATTTTAAATTAAACGTGCTCTCTTTGCAGCATCTCAATCTTCCCCAAACCTCTGATATATAATGGCAGTCTGGCCTAGAACACATTTCCATGACAACATTTGGTGATTTTCACAGCGCCACCTGTTGGCGACAGGAAGTGTCCATTTTATTTTGACGATAGCTTTCTCCAAAGTTTTGAGTATATCCACCTCAAACTAGGTGTGGATGTTGTCAAGGCCTTGGTTTGACATGTGAAAAAGAATTTCAACTTTTCATCAGAGGCGTGGCGTGGCGGCCATCAGAGTCAGCAAGTGCCGATTTTTTCGCTCTCCATCCTGGCAAAGTGTTGGGCTCATATACTCTCCAGAGTGTCTGAAACTTCTTGTGGTTATTAAGACCAATGTTATGCAAAAATTGGCTGCATAATTGAGTGGGGCAGGCAAAATCGCTCTATAAGCGCCTTGAACTTTTCTTTGAGGCAGTCCTGCCACAGTTTTGGACACAGAGTTGAAACTTAGCCAACTTGTAGATCAAGGAAGACCTACAAAAAAAGTCTCTTGGGTAATAGACTAAAATCAACAGGGCAGAATGTTAGATGAAAAGCACCATTTTTGGCTGCGGGCTGGTTGAAGGGAGTCCTATTTGAATGACCCTCCTAGGATTTTATCAATTGATTTCAAACTTTTTAGGTCTGTTCATATAGACTTTCTGAGTAAAAGTTGTCAAAATTATGAATTTTGATGAAGTGGTGTTGGCGTGGCCGATCCATCAGAAGTTGTTAACTTTGATCCAGAATGCGAACTTTATTGACTTTTTGGCTGATTTTCAGGCAAAGAAGTGTTGAGCTTTCATATACTCTCAGAGCTGTCTGAAACTTCTTGTGTTATTAAGACCAATATATGCAAAATTCAGCTGCATAATTAATTAGGGGCAGGGCAAAATGGCTCTATAGCACCCTTGAACTTTTGTCTTTGAGGCAACCCAGTATGTGCAGTTTTGGACACAGAGTTATATGACACTTAGTGGAAGCATAGATCATGGGAAGACGTACAAAAAGTCTCTTTTGGAGCAATGGGCTAAAATCAACAGGAAAGCAGATATTTAAGAATGAAATCACCATTTTTTGGTGTTGCGGGCTGGTTGAAGGGGTCCTATTTGAACGAACTCCTCCTAGGGATTTTATCCAATTGACTTCAAACTTGGTAGGTGTGTTCATATAGACTCCCTGAGTAAAAGTTACCAAGTATGAATTATGATGAAGCGGTGTGGGCGTGGCGCTCGTCACATTTGACATTTGACCCAGTTCTGGCTAATGTGTGGTCAGCTAGCTAGTCTTGGGCCTGTGTTCCGCCTGGGTGCCCTGACCAGCCACCACTCCCGTGGTAGCCAGTCTTGAGGGCCAGATCAATGCTGCTTGCAGCTTTAATTAGGGCCGAGCACGGTGTGAGGCCTAATGAATTCGAATGTTTATTATTATTTTTTATTTATTTTTTTTTATTTTTAGGGTCGACAGCGGTCTGAGGCTATTAATTCAGTGTTTATTTTTTATTTTTATTATTATTGTTTTTAGTGCGGAGTGCCTCTGACACAGAGGCAACTATTAATCTTCTGTGGATTTCATGGCAGTTTTATTATTATTAGTGCGAGTGCCTGCGACCGCAGGCGAAGGCAATAATAATCTTCTGTGGATTTCATGGCAGTTTTATTATTATTAGTGCCGAGTGCCTACGACACGAGGCAACTATTAATCTTCTGTGGATTTCATGGCAGTTTTATTATTATTATTATTATTATTCATTTTCCATATACCGCCGAAGAATGCGGCCGAACGACCAGAAGGACCCCCAACAAATAATATATCAAAGCGTGTGTTTTCACCCGAATCAATGCTTGTAAATGTGTAAGAAATTCGCGAAAAATTCGCGAATAACTTCACGAAAAACTGCGAAAAATTTCCTATAGGAATGAATGGAAAACCCGAAAAAAATATTTCAACAGACATTTCAAAACTGAACTGCTCTGGCATACTTTCACCGAGACTTCATTTAAACTTTAAAATGGAGGTACTCATGCCTTCTCTTCATTCCCGTCCACATATCGACACCTTTACTGTTTTTAAACTATCGAGGCTCAAAGTTGAGAAGGTTTTGCTCAAATTTCTGGGTTTATAATGGGTGTGTGTATTGCGGCGGATATTTGTGCTAGGTGGATGACATCATCAGCTAGAGTGGCGAGGAGAAAAAAATCTGTCAAAAAATAAAACGAGAAACTGTACTCCTGTGGCATAAATTTCACACTACAGACATAATTTATAGATAGAAACGTAGGAAAATTTGTCTTCTCACTCAGATTAGTCTGCTAAAACTGTATTATTATTATAGTTTTGGCGTCAGACACAAGATAACCACCAGCACCCATCCACAGCCCCACTTAGACTCCCCATGTTTAAAGGGGAAATTTCTGGAGGAAAGCAGAAGTAACCTTTTCTTTGAATCGATTTTAATAGGTCACATTTCTTCATTTTACACACAAACTGCATATCGCGTCGGGAAGGCCTCAAGATGCCCAAAATTAAGGTGGTTCAATGATTGAAATCTTGGTTTCACCACAAAATCCTTCCTGTTAGAGCATGGTCTCAGCATTTTCTCTCTCTCCTGCAATATTTCCAACTGACATTCAAACAGGTGCAGTAACTGCCGGTAGCGGCCATTTTAGCAGTTAATGGCAGTTAATTTGAACTTCTCTCTGTCTAAAATAACAGAGAGAGGACAGCAGCGCAGCTAAGCGGCGTTAAGCGCTAGCCACTAACTGGCGTGATGTGAGAATAAGAGTGTTATTTAGCGCTTCGCCGGTTAGGCTAGCTGTGTTAGCATCGCCCATGCTTCGCGTTAGCATCGCCTTAGCTCCTTTGTCGCCTTGCTCTCCTTAACGCTCGCCGTAGCTTCGCGTTAGCATCGCCGCTAGCTCCATTCTTTGTCGCCGCTAACTCCGCTAATGCAGTTAACTCCATTAGCTTTCAGGCTAGCACTTAGCTACTTGTATGTTAATGTTAACTGCTAATGTTGACCAAGATACTGGTTTAGGTTGAAGTTGCTATGTTTACTGCAATTTATTGCTTTAAATTCATAAGAAAACATTTGATAAATATATTAAGAGTTAATGTTTGTTTTATGGTAAAAAGATAAAAATATAAGTTACAATTTCATTAATAGAATTACATGTAACCTGTTATATTTGGTTTACTCATTTCAGGTTTACTTGACCTGTGGTGAGCCTGTGGTCATTTGCAATAAAAATAAAAAGAAGACCAAGGATAAAACCACGAGTTATTGCTTCAGTGTGCTTCCTGTTAAGCCTTTCGTAGGGCTGAATTTAAAAATCAACAGTTTGTGTTTAAATCTGCTGTTGCTATGCCTGTGATGTGACATATATCAGTCATCTAATTTGACAGTGAATCAGCAGGACTGTGTTAAATCACAACATAATTTTGTAGCCACTAAAATTAAAGACATGTAATTGCTAACATTAAGTGACCATTTGCAGTTATTGGCACTGAATTTGAACTTGTCTGTGCAAAATGACAGAGACCCAGCAGAGGAAAGCTGGCGATGTTAGCGCTAGCCACTAACTGACAGACAATAACACAGGCAGCTCAAACAAGACATTTTCTGCAGTGACAGTAATCTGCTTTGTTTGTGTTTAAATCTGCTGTTGCTATGCCTATGATGTGACATATATCAGTCATCTAATTTGACAGTGAATCCAGCAGGACTGTGTTAAATCACAACATAATTTCTAGCCACTAAAAGTTAAAGACATGCTAATTACTTTAACATTGAAGGCCATTTGCTGATTATTGACACTGGTGAACTTGTCTGTGTAAATGACAGACAGAGACAGCAGAGCAGCTAAGCAGCGTCAGCGCTAATACTTAATTTCTAACCCGATAAAAATTAAAGACATGCTAATTGCTAGCGTTAATAATACTAACTGACAGACAATACTTGAAACACAGACAAACACTGCGTTGCAGAGACAGACAAGACAAACACACCACACACACCTGCACACACTTAACAACTTGCACAAACTTTGTACTGAGTTTTGTAGGACATTACTACTACACTGACCTTCTACAAGCTTTGTAGTAAAGACATGCTAATTGCTAACACATTTACGTAATCCTTGAATTAGTGGCTGGGCGTTAGCGCTGGCTGCTACGTATGTGTAAAATAAACATGTTAAATATTACTATTTGGTGTGCTTTTTCAATAAAGACCCGGCAACAGTCCACACCGGCACTTCAAAGGTGCATGGAGATTTTCTAGTTGATGCCGAGTGCCTGACCACGAGGCACCTGCTCCCATGGCTAGAAAGCTGTGGGAGTAGGTGCCTAAATACTACTAACGCGAAGGCAACTATTAATCTTCTGTGGATTTCATGAGCAGTTTTATTATTATTATTATTATTATTCATTTCGCCCTTTTTAGCGAAGAATGCGGCGAACCGGCCAAGGACCCCAACAAATAATATATCAAAGCGTGTGTTTCACGAATCAATGCTTGTAAATGTGTAAATTCGAAAAATTACGCGAATAACTTCATGAAAAACTACGAAAAATTTCCTATAGGAATGAATGGAAAACCGAAAAAAAATATTTCAACAGACATTTTCAAAAATGAACTGCTCTGGCATACTTTCACGAGAGACTTCATTTTAAACTTTAAAATGGAGTACTCATGCCTTCTCTTCATTTATTCCGTCCTTATACGACACCTTTACTGTTTTTTAAACTGCTCCGAGGCTCAACGTTGAGAAGGTTTTTGCTCAAATTTCTGGGTTTATAATGGGTGTGTATTGCGGCGAATGTTTGTGCTAGAGTGGATGACATCATCAGCTAGAGTGACGGAGAGAAAAAAATCTGTCAAAAAATAAAGCGGAAACTGCTCTGTGGCCATAAATTTCACTGAACATAATTTATAGATAGAGCGTAGGAAAATTTGTCTTCTCACTCCAGATTCGTCTGCTAAAGCTGTCAGTATTATAGTTTGGCGTCAGGCACAAGATTGGCCACCAACACCCATCCACAGCCCCATAGACTCCCATGTTAAAGGGGGAAATTTCTGGAGGGAAACTTAGAAAGTAACCTTTCTTTGAATCGATTTTAATGGAGTACATTTCTTCATTTTACACACAAACTGCATATCTAAGCGTCCGGGAAGGCCTCAAGATGCCCAAAATTAAGATGGTTCAATGATTAAATCACGGTTTTCACCACAAATCCTTCCTGTTCGTGATGGTCTCAGCATTTTCTCTCTCTGTCTCTGTCTTCCAACGACATTCAAACAGGTAGTAACTTTGCCGGTATTTTAGCAGTTAATGGCAGTTAATTTGAATTTCTCTGTGTAAAATGACAGAGAGGACAGCAGCGCCTTCATGGCGTTAAGCGCTAACCACTAACTGGCGTGATGTGAGAATAAGAGTGTTATTTAGCTGCAGTTAGCACTCAGCGGTTAAGTACTCACTTCGTGTTAGCATCGCCTTCTTTCGCGTTAGCATCGCATGCTTCGCGTTAGCATCGCCGCTAGCTCGCTATGCCGCTTGCTCCGCTAACATCTTCTTCAGCGTTGCGCCTTCGCTAACTTCAGCGTTAGCATGCGCGCTTGCTCCGTAGCATGCCGCTAGCTCCAGCTGGCATGCTTGGATTAACTCCATTAGCTTTCAGGCTAGCGCCTTCTTGTATGTTAATGTTAACTGCTAATGTTGACAAGATACTGGTTTAGGTTGAGGGTTGCATATGTTTACTGCAATTTGTACTTTAAATTATGAAAACATTTGATAAATATATTAAGAGAGTTAATGTTTGTTTTGGTAAAGATAAAAATATAAGTTAATTTCATTAATAAGTACATGTAACCTGTTATATTTGGTTTACTCATTTCAGGTTTATGACCTGTGGTAGCCTGTGGTCATTTAATAAAAATAAAAGAAGACCAAGGATAAAACACGAGTTATTGCTTCAGTGTGCTTCCTGTTAAGCCTTTTGGAGGCTGAATTAAAAAAATCGAACAGTTTGTGTTTAAATCTGCTGTTGCTATGCCTATGATGCGACATATATCAATTCATCTAATTTGACAGTGAATCCAGCAGGACTGTGTTAAATCACAACAATTTGTAGCCACTAAAAATTAAAGACATGCTAATTGCTAACATTGAGGCGGCCATTTTAGCAGTTATTGGCACTGAATTTGAACGTCTGTCTAAAATGACAGAGACAGCAGAGGAGCTAGCGGCGTTAGCGCTAATATAACTGACAGGAACAATAACACAGGCAGCTCAAGCAAGACATTTTCTGTAGTGACTGTCAATCTGCTTTGTTTGTGTTTAAATCTGTTGACAGTGGATCAACAGGACTGTGTTAAATCTGCTTATAATTTCTAGCCACTAAAAATTAAAGACATGCTAATTGTTAACACAACATTGGGTATTTTAGCAGTTGTGGTACTTAATTTGAACTTGTCTGTGTAAAATGACAGACAGAATTAATGAAGAGCAACTAAGCGTCAGCGCTTAACCACTATTCTAGCCACTAAAAATTGAAGACATGCTAATTGCTAACATTGGTGGCCATTTTAGCAGTTATTGACATAATTGAACTGTCTGTGTAAAATGACAGACAGAGACAGCAGAGCAACTAAGCGCGTCAGCGCTAGCCACTAATTTCTAACCCGATAAAAATTAAAGACATGCTAATTGCTAGCGGCGTTAGCGCATTCTGTGACAGACAGTAACAGAGACAGACAAGCACACGTGCAGAGGACAGGCTGAGACAAACACACCACACACACACACACACACACACACATAACAACTTGCAAACTTTGTACTACAGAGTTTTGTAGGACATTACTACTGCTGACCTTCTAAACCTTGTAGTAAGACATGCTAATTGCTAACATTTGCAGCTAATCCTAAATTAGTGGCTAGCGTTAAGCGCTAGCTGCTCATGTATTAATAAATAAACATGTATTACTATTTGAGGTGTGCTTTTTCAATAAAGACCCGACAACAGTCCACTCGGCACTTCAAAATTTCGCGAGAATTTTTCTAGTTATTATTATTATTCATTTTCGCCCTTTTACGCGAAGAAGAATGCGGCCAGACAACAGAGGACCCCCAACCAAATAATATAGTAAGCGTGTGTTTCACCCGAATCCAATGCTTGTAAATGTGTGTAGAAATTCGCGAAAAATTAGCGAATAACTTCCTTGAAAAACTACGAAAAATTTCTATAAGATGAATGACTTGAAAAAAATATTTCAAGCAGACATTTTCAAAATGAACTGCTCTGGCATACTTTCACGAGAGACTGTTAAGCTTTAAAAGTGGTACTCATGCCTTCTCTTCATTTATTCCGTCACTTATAAGTACCTTTACTGTTTAAACTATGGGCTCCAAAGTTGAAGGTTTTTAACAAATTCTGGGTTTATAATGGGTGTGTATTGCGCTTGGAATGTTTGTGCTGAGTGGATGACATCATCAGCTAGAGTGACGAGAGAGAAAAAATCTGTCAAAAATAAAGCGGAAACTGCTCCTGTGGCTATAAATTTCACACTAGACATAATTTACTCAGATAGAAACGTGAAGAATTTGTCTTCTCCATCAAGATTAGATCTATAAAGCTGTCAGTAGTATAGTTTTGCGTCAGACACAAAGATTAAGCCACCAACACCCATCCACAGCCCCATAGACTCCCATGTTAAAGGGGAAATTTCTGGAGGAAAGCAAGTAACCTTTCTTTGAATACGATTTTAATAGGTCATTTCTTCATTTTGCACTCAGCACATATCTAGCGTCCGAGGAGAGCTCAAGGTACCCCAAAATTAAGGTGGATTCAATGATTAGAAATACGGTTTTCACCACAAATCCTTTACCATTAGAAATTGTGGTCTCAGCATTTTCTCTCTCTCTCCTGTCTTTCAACTGACATTCAAACAGGTGCAATGGCACTGCCCGGCCATTTAGCAGTGAATGGCAGTTATTCAGACTTCTTTGTGTAAAATGACAGAGGACAGCAGCGCCTTCAAGCGGCGTTAGCGCTAGCACTGCTGAGCGTGATGTGAGAATAAGAGTGTTGTTAGCGCTACGCCCAGTTAGCACTCGCGGTTAGCGCGCAGCTCGTGTTTAACATCGCCCTTCTTCGCGTTAGCATCGCCGCTCAACTCCATGTATCGCCCATGCTTCGCTAGCATCGCAGCTCATCGCTAGCATGTTCGCCTTTAGCTCAGCTATGTAGTGCTCATTAGCTTTCCAGGCTAGCCCTTAACCTTGTATGTTAATGTTAACTGTAATGTTGACCAAGATACTGGTTTAGGTTGAGGGTTGCTATGTTTACTTACAATTTATTACTTTAAATTCATGAAAACATTTGATAAACATGTATTAAAAAGAGTTAATGTATTTGTTTATGGTAAAAAGATAAAAATATAGTTACAATTTCATTAATAGAATTACTGTAACCTGTATGTTGGTTGCACCTCATTTCAGGTTTATGACCTGTAGTGGCAGCCTCAATAGATGTTGCAATGAAAATAAAAAGACCAGGATAAACACAGAAGTTATTGTTTCAGTGTGCTTCTTGTTAGAAAGCCTTTCCGGGCTGAATTTAAAAAAATCTGAATCATGCAGATTGTGTTTGTGTTTAAATCTGCTGTTGCTTTGCCTATGATGTGACACCATATCAGTCATCTGGGCTGACAGTGAATCCAGCAGGACTGTGTTAATCCACAACATAATTTGCGCCACTAAAAATTAAAGACATACTGAACACTACTGTGGCTGACCATTTAGCAGTTATTGGCACTAATTTGAACTGTCTGTCTAAAATGACAGAGACAGCAGAGGAGCTAGCGCGTTGGCGCTAGCCACTGACAGACAATAGCACAGGCAGCTCAAGCAAGACATTTTCTGCAGTGACCGTCGATCCTGCTTTGTTTCTGTTTAAATCTGCTTTGTTGCTATACTATGATGTGACATATATCAGTCATCTAATTTGACAGTGAATCCAACAGGACTGTAATTTAATCACAACATAATTTCGCCACTAAAAATTAAACATGCTAATTGCTAACGTTGGGCGGCCATTTTAGCAGTTATTGACAGTTAATTTGAACTTGTATGTGTAAAATGACAGACAGAGACAGCAGAAACAACTAAGCGGCGTCAAAGGCGCTAGCCACTAATTTCTAGCCGATAAAAATTAAAGACATGCTAATTGCTAGCGGCGTTAGCGCTAGCCACTAACTGACAGACAGTAACAGAGACAGACAAGCACCGTGCAGAGACAGGCGGACAAACACACCACACACACACACACACACACACACATAACAACACACAAACTTTTTGACACTACAGAGTTTTGTAGGACATTACTACTACACTGACCTTCTGCCAAACCCTGTAAGTAAAGACATGCTAATTGCTAACATTTGCAGCTAATCCTAAATTAGTGGCTAGCGGCGTTAAGCTGGCTGCTCGTAATGTTAAATAAACATGTTAAATATTACTATTTGAGGTGTGCTTTTTCAATAAAGACCCGGCAGTCCTTTCGGCACTTCAAAATTTCAGCGGGAATTTTCTAGTTATTATTCATTTCATTCCCTTTTGCTTGAAAGAATGCGGCGAACAACAGAGGACCCCAACAAATAATATATCAAAGCGTGTTTTCACCCGAATCAATGCTTGTAAATGTGTAGAGAATTAAAGTGCGATCAACTACATGAAAAACTGCGAAAAATTTCCTAGGAATGAATGGAAAACCCGAAAAAAAAATATTTCAACAGACATTTCAAAAAATGAACTGCTCTGGCATACTTTCACGAGAGACTTCATTTAAACTTTAAAATGGAGTACTCATGCCCTTCTCTTCATTTATTCCGTCACTTATACGACACCTTTTACTGTTTTAAACTATAGAGCTCAAAGTTGAGAAAGTTTTGCTCATTCTGGGTTTATAATGGGTGTGTATTAGCATGAATGTTTGTGCTAGAGTGGATGACATCGTAGCTAGGTGACGAGGAAAAAATCATCAAAATAAAAGCGAAACTGCTCTGTGACATAAATTTCACACTACAGACATAATTTATAGATAGAAGCGTAGGAAAATTTGATATTTCTCACTCCAGATTCGTCTCTAAAGCTGTCAGTATTATAGTTTGGCGTCAGACACAAAGATTAACCACCAACACCCATCCACAGCCCCATAGACTCCCATGTTAAAAAGGAAATTTCTGGAGAAAGCAGAAGTAACCTTTATTTGAATCGATTTTTAATGGGTCATTTTCTTCATTTACACACAAACTGCATATCTAAGCGTCGAGAAGGCCTCAGATGCCCAAAATTAAAGTGGTTCAATGATTAGAAATACGGTTTTCTACAAAATCCTTCCTGTTCGAGTGCTGGTCTCGGCATTTCTCTCTCTCTCTCTGTCTTCCAACTGACATTCAAACAGGTGCAGTAACTGCCCGGCGTACATTTGCTTGATGAATGGCAGTTGGTGGGCTTCTTTGTGTAAAATGACAGAGAGGGACAGCAGCGCAGCTAGCGCGTTAGCGCTAGCCACTAACTGAAGCGTGATGTGAGAATAAGAGTGTTAGTTAGCGCTCGCAGTTAGCACTCAGCGGTTAGCGCGCTAGTTAGTGTTAGCATCGCCGTGGCTCGCGTTAACATCGCCGTAGCTCCTTCTTATCGCCGTAACTCGCGTTAGCATGGCCGCTAGCTTCGCTAATATCGCGCTTACTCCGCTAGCATCGCCGTAGCTCCGCTAGCATCGCGCTAGCTCGCTAGCAATAGCAGTTAACTCCATTAGCTTTCCAGGCTAGCGCCCAGCTACTTGTATGTTGTGTTAACTGCTAATGTTGACCAAGATACTGGTTTAGGTTGAGGGTTGCTATGTTTTACTTACAATTTATTGCTTTACAAATTCATGAAAAACTGTTTGATAAATATATTAAAAGAGTTAATGTTTGTTTATGGTAAAAAGATAAAAATATAAGTTACAATTTCATTAATAGAATTACATGTAACCTGTTATATTTGGTTTACTCATTTCAGGTTTATGACCTGTATGAGTAAGCCTGTGGTCATTGCAATGAAAATAAAGAAGACCAAGGATAAAACACAAGTTATTGTTTCCAGTGTGCTTCTTGTTAGAAAGCCTTTTCGGAGGGCTGAATTTAAAAAAATCTGAATCATGCAGATTGTGTTTGTGTTTAAATCTGCTGTTGCTTTGCCTATGATGTGACATATATCAGTCATCTAATTTGACAGTGAATCCAGCAGGACTGTGTTAAATCACAACATAATTTCTAGCCACTAAAAATTAGACATGCTAATTGCTAACATTAGTGACCATTTTAGCAGTTATTAGCACTACAATTTGAACTTGTCTTGTCTGGAAATGACAGAGACAGCAGAGAGCTAAGCGGCGTTAGCGTAATACTAACTGACAGACAACTAACACAGGCAGCTCAACAGACATTTTCTGCGACTGTCGATCTGCTTTGTTTCTGTTTAAATCTGCTGTTCTTTATGCCTATGATGTGACATATATCAGTCATCTAATTTGACAGTGAATCCAGCAGGACTGTGTTAAATCACAACATAATTTCTAATACTAAAAAAATTAAAGACATGCTAATTGCTAACATTAGGCGGCCATTTTTAGCAGTTATTGGCACTGAATTTGAACTTGTCTGTCTAAAATGACGAACCCAGAGACAACAGAGCAACTAAATGGCGTCAGCGCTAGCCACTAATTTCTAACGATAAAAATTAAAGACATGCTAATTGCTGTGCGTTAGCGTAATACTAACTGACAGACAGTAACAGAGACAGACAAGCATTTTGAGACAGAGCGAGACAAACACACCACACACACACACACACACGCCCAACAACACACCAAACTTTGTACTACAGAGTTTTGTAGGACATTACTACTACACTGACCTTCTACAAACCTTGTATTAAGACATGCTAATTGCTAACATTTGCAGCTAATCTAGAATTAGTGGCTAAGCGCGTTAGCGCTAGCTGCTCATGTGTGTAAATAAACATGTTAAATATTTCATTTGAAATTGTGCTTTTTCAATAAAGACCCCGGCAACAGTCACTCGGCACTTCAAAATTTCGCGGAATTTTCTAGTTATTATTCATTTTCCGCCCTTTTCGCGAAGAATGCGGCCCGAACCGACCAGAGGACCCCAACAAATAATATATCAAGCGTGTGTTTTCACGAATCAATGCTTGTAATGTGTAAGAAATTCGCGAAAAATTCACGAATAACCCATAAAAACTGCGAAAAATTTCCTATAGGAATGAATGGAAAACCCCAAAAAATATTTCAACAGACATTTTCAAAAATGAACTGCTAGCATCTTTCACCGAGACTTCATTTAAACTTTAAAATGGAGTACTCATGCCTTCTCTTCATTTATTCCGTCTTATCGACACCTTTTGCTGTTTTTAAACTATCGAGGCTCAAAGTTGAGAAGGTTTTGCTCAAATTTCTGGGTTTATAATGGGTGTGTATTCTTGGCGGAATGTTTGTGCTACAGAAGTGGATGACATCATCAGCTAGAGTGGCGAGAGAAAAAATCTGTCCAAAAAAATAAAGCGGAAACTGCTCCTGTGTACTAAATTTCACACTACAGACATAGTTTATAGAAGCATTAGGAAAATTTGTCTTCTCACTCCAGATTAAGTCACTAAAGCTGTCCAGTATTATAGTTTTGGCGTCAGACACAGTCATACCAACACCCATCCACAGCCCCATAGGCTCCCCATGTTAAAAAGGGGGTTAACTCCATTAAGCTTTCAGGCTAGCACTTAGCTACTTGTATATTAATGTTAACTGCTAATGTTGACCAAGATACTGGTTAGGTTGAGGTTGCTAAGTTTCTTGCAATTTATTACTTTAAATTCATAAGAAAACATTTGATAAATATATATTAAAAGAGTTAATGTTTCTTTACGGTAAAAAGATAAAAATATAAGTTACAATTTCATTAACAGAATTACATGTAACCTGTTATGATGGTTACTCATTTCAGGTTTATGACCTGTGATCGCCTGTAGTTATTTGCAATAAAAATAAAAGAAGACTAAAACGAGTTATTGCTTCAGTGTGCTTCCTGTTAAATAGCACCGGAGGCTGAATTTAAAAAAATCCAAACAGTTTGTGTTTAAATCTGCTGTTGCTATGCCTATGATGTGACATATATCAGTCATCAGATTTGTTGAGTGAATCCAACAGGACTGTGTTAAATCACAACATAATTTCTAGCCACTAAAAAATTAGAGACATGCTAATTGCTAACATTAGTACATTTTAGCAGTTGTTGGCACTGAATTTGAACTTGTTTGTCTAAAATGACAGAGACAGCACAGAGGAGCTAAGCGCGTTAGCACTAACCACTAACTGACAGACAATAACACAGACATCCAAGCAAGACATTTTCTGTAGTGACTGTCAATCTGCTTTGTTTCATGTTTAAGTCTGCTGCTTGCTATGCCTATGATGTGACATATCAGTTATCTAGTGCGACAGTGGATCAGCAGGACTGTGTTAAATCACAACATAATTTCTAAATCTTAACTGTTGCTATTACTTTTCTATGATGTGGCGTATATCAGTCATCTAATTTGACAGTGGAAATCAAACTTTGTACTACAGAGTTTTGTAGGACATTACTAGTACATTGACCTTCTACAAACCTTTAGTAGACATGCTAATTGCTAACATTTGCAGCTAATCCTAGAACAGTGGCTGCTCATGTGTAAATAAACATGTTAAATATTACTATTTGAGGTGTGCTTTTCAATAAAGACCCCGGCAACAGTCGCTCGGCACTTTCAAAATTTCGCGAGGAATTTTCTAGTTATTATTATTCTTCCGTCCTTTTTTGGCTCACTAAATCCCAGAGATTTTGTGGCACATACACAAAGCGGATGTCAAAAGCGATGTTTTTTCAAGAGTTTCGACCAAGCGGTTTTGCCAGAAATAAACCAAAAACCACGCCAAAAAATGAATGGGTGTGTGTGCAGAATTTTCGGGAGCTAGGATGAGTGATGTCATCCAGCTAGAGTGCAGAGAGAAAACTTTGTCGAAAAATAAATTTATGGCTTCGACTGCATCCACAAATCAAGCTACAGAAATCATTTATAGCTAAACGGAGAAATTGTCGTCTCATTCATATTAAGCTGTCAGATGGATAGTTTTGGCGGGAGGCGCCAGATGCGACAGCAACACCCATCTCACCAATGTACTCCCATGTTAATTTGACAGAAAGTGAGTACTCCCTGCTCTTTACCTGGCGACACGGCCAAAGTTTACACATGTTTTGTCAACATGACAAGGAAGCCAATGGTCATTACGGTTTTTGGTTTGCGGCACACCTTATAGGCTAGTTTTTGGCCACCTTCGAGGGGCTTCATTCAGAGACTTTCTGTGACTTTCAGTGACACAGAGTGCTTATGCACAGCTGCGACTAATTACTCCTGACCTGCAGCTGACCCTGGTTGCTTAGCAACCTCAAGCCTATTGGCCAACATGCTGAGCGTGCACAGACACACGCGCACACATACACACACAAACACACACACACACACACACACACACGCACAAACACAACAAAAGTCTTTCAAAATAAGAGTCCCTTCAAAATGAAAGAGTTTGTAAAACTGATCATGAACAAGACCACACACACATGCAAACACACACACACACACAGACAAGACCAAAGTCTTTTAAATAAGAGTCCCTTCAAAGTAAAGAGTTGTAAAACTTTGATTAACAGACAGATCACACACACACACGCAGAAACACACACACACACAGACAAGACAAAAGTCTTTCAAAATAAGAGTCCCTTCAAAATAAGAGCCCATTAAAAGGCAATGATCCACACAGATTGTTGTATTTATACTGAATTTGCTGAGCAGTGTCAATAATAATTTATGAGACCAATGAAGGGGCTAGACTCAGGCAGTAATTATTATTAGAATATTATATATTATAGTAATTATTTATTATAATAGTATATATTATAATTATTAGTTTGCTATTTTCAAAATAAAGACTGTAATACTCTCTTATTGACAGACACAAGACAACCACATAAGCAGCGCGCCGACACACACACACCACGCACACACACACACAAATTCTTTCAAATGAGAGTCCTTCAAAATAAAAGACTTTGTAAAAATCTCTCATTAACAGACACAAGACCAGCAGCAACACCCATCTCCTGCCCAATGTACTCCCATGTTAATTTGGCAGGAGAGAAAATACATGAACAACTATTCAATGCATGGAGGCGACAGGGCCAGATTCAGGCACACCTCAAAATTTCTTTAGAAATTTTTTCTAGTTAGTGTGCCTGAAAGCGCACATATATGTTATCCACCATGCTTATTCTTCTTCTTATTATTCTTCGCCCTTTTTTGGCTCACTAAAAATCCCAGAGTTTTTATGCACATACACACAAAAGCAGATTGTCAAACGACATTTCTCGGCAGGCCTCGTGTCACAATGTTTTTCAAGTTTGGCAAACAGTTTTGCCAAAAATGCCAAAAACCACACCAAAAAATGAATGGGTGTGTATTGCGAAATTCGAGAGCTAGAGTGAGTGATGTCATCGCTAGAGTGCAGTGAGAGAAAACTTTGTCGAGAAAAAGCCATTTGTAAACTACGACCGCGTCATAAAATGTCAAGCTACAGAAAATCATTTATAGCTAAACGGAGGAAAATTTGTCGTCTCATTCCTTATTCACTGTCACAAAGCTGTCAGATATATAGTTTTGGCAGGAGGCGCAAGATGCGGCAACAACACCCATCTCCTGTAATGTACTCCATTTTAATTTGACAGGAGAAATTTCCAGAAGAGCCGGCCTCCTGCTCTTTACCTGGCGACACGACCAAAGTTTACACAAGTTTTACACACACCTTATGAGCTGTTTTGGCCACCTTGAGGCTTCATTCAGAGACTTTCTGTGACTTTCAGTGACACACAGGGTGCTTATGCACACCTCACGATAGTACTTGACCTGCAACTGACCTGGTTGTGGCAACCTCAAGCCTGCCTTTGACTAACTGTTGAAGTCTCTGTATGATATCAATGACTATCAAGACTACATTTTAATGTCAGCCATTTTATCCTTCTGTCTCTCTCTCTCTCTTTTTATCCTTCTCTCTCTCTCTCTCTCTCTCTCTCTCTAGACAAGCACAGATACAGAGATAGACAGACAAGATAAATACACACATGCATACACAACACACACAGACAAGACAAAAGTCTTCCAAAATAAAAGACTTTGAAAAACTCTCTCATTAACAGACACAAGCATAGACAGACAAGAGAGAGAGACAGACAGACAGACAGACAGATGGGTAGATAGGAGAAAATACAGACTGTCGGCCATTTTATCCTTCTCTCTTACAGACAGACAGACAGACAGACACACACACACACACACACACACACAGACAAGACAAAAGGCTTTCAAAATAAGAGTCCTTTCAAAATAAAAGACTTCATAATACTCATCTTATTGACAGACACAAGACAACCACACATGCACGCACATACACAAACACACAGGGCAAGTGCTTTCAAAATAAGAGTCCCTTCAAAATAAAGACTTTGTAAAACTCTCATTCACAGACGCAGCCACACAAACACGCACAAACATGCTGACAGCTATTTAATGCATGGGAGCAGCGGGGCCAGAGTCAGGCACCTCAAAATTTCTTTAGAAATTTTTCTAATTGAATTTTGATATTTTTCATCAAAAGACTTTGTAAAACTCTCTCATTAACAGACACAAGACCAGCAAGACACCCATCTCCTGCCAATGTATCCATGTTTAATTTGACAGGAGAAAGAACACGAACAGTTTTGCAAAAAATGCCAAAAACCACACCAAAAATGAATGAGTGTATTGCAAATTTTGAGCTAGAGTGGTGATGTCATAAGCTAGAGTGCAGAGAGAAAACTTTATTGAAAAATAAATTTGTAAACTGCGACTGCGTCACCAAATGTCAAGCTACAGAAATCATTTATAGCTAGAAAGCAGGAGGAAAATTGTCAGTCTCACTCATATTAAGCTGTCATAAAGCTGTCAGATGGATAGTTTTGGCGGGAAGCGCAAAAGATGCAGCAACAACACCCATCTCCCTGCCCAATGCGCCTCCATGTTAATTTGAGAGAAGAGATTTCCAGAAGAGCTGGGAGTACATGCTCTTTACCTGGCGACTTGACCAAAGTTTAAATAATTTTAGCCTGAAAATCGACGAGAACTGATCGATATGACAAGGAAATAGCGGTCATTACGGTTTTGGTTTGTGGCACACCTTTTAGGCTGTTTTTGGCCGCAACCAGGGAGCTTCATGCAGGGGGCTTTCTGTGTCTTTTCTGTGTCTTTCACTGTGAGTGTATGCACACCTGCGACTAATTACTCTGACCTGCAGCTCACCTGGTTGCTTGGCAACCTCAAGCCTACCAACTTTGACTAACTTTGTTGAAGTCTCTGTATGATATCAATGACTAATCAAGCCACAGTTTTAATGTGTTGTTATCCTTATTCTACATAGATAAAAGCACACACAGACACACTGCACACAGACAAGACCAAAAGTCTTTCAGTTACTTTGCTATTTTCAAAATAAAAGACCCCGTAATACTCTCTTATTGACAGACAAGAAGACAACCACACATCCTTTACGCACACACTGCATTAAAATTCTTTCAAATAAGAGTCCCTTCAAAATAAAGACTTTTGTAAAACTCTCATTAGACACAACACCACACACCTTTTAAAAACACACACACACACAGACAAGACAAAGTCTTTCAAAATAAGAGTCCCTACAAAATAAGAGCCCATTAAAAGGCATGATGGCCTGAATTGTTGTATTAATACTGAATTTGCTGAGCAGTGTCAATAATTTATGGAACGGAGATAGAAGTCAGGCAGTAATTATTATTATAATATTACTTATATATTATAATAATTAATTATTTATTATAATATTATATATTATAATTAATTATTACTTTTGCTATTATTTGCTTTTACTATTAGTATTATAACTATTATTATTGGTATTGATACATTACTTATTGTTTATTTATTATTGTTATTAATTACTTATTATTCCCATCAATATGTTTATTAGTCTTTTACTTACTTTAGCACTTTAGTTATGTCATGATGCTCCCTGCATACTCCCAGGAAAATATTATGCCAAGACCTTGGTATTATCATACATATAATACATATAATACATACATAATTATAATAATGTAAAATTATATATATATATATATATATATATATATATATATATATATATATACATACATATATAAATAAATAATATTAAATAACAGGAAAGATTGTACTTTCATTGCCTTCCATCCAATTTTTGTCAGTACTTTGTAAACATATGTAAAATATATAACTCACATGTGGAACCATCTGCACCCAACAGTTTGCTAACTAGTATTATTATTATTTGTTTTATTTAGAATTGGTCGCGGCAGATGGCCACCCACCATGATCCGGGTTCTGGTCAAGGTTTCTGCCACAGGCAGTTTTTCCTTGCCACCGTCGCCAAGTGCTTGGTCATGCTGGAAATTGTAATGGAGATTGTTCAAACTGTCATCACAGAACTATATGATTACAACACTATATTAAACACTTTGTTACAATCTTATAATGTTTCCTAGTCATTTCACACTTTATTACATAATTCTGTCTTTTCATACAAATTTCTCTAGTTATTATTATTATTCTTACGCCGTTTTTTGACAGACTACTTGTTCCGCAGTTTTGGTCGCACATACACAAACAAGGTGTCAAAACGACTGGCTCGGCCGGGTGAGGTGTGATATGTATGTTTCAAAGCATTTCACGGTTTTGCCAAAAAACGCCAAAAACCATGCCAAAAAATGAATGGGTGTGTATTGCGAGAACTTTCGAGAGCTAGAGTGAGTGATGTCATTGCTAGAGTGTAGAGAGAGAGAAAAATTCGTCAAAAAATAAATTTGTAAACTGCGATTGCGGCCGCAAATGTCAAGCTACAGAAATCAGTTATAGCTAGAAACGTAGGAAAATTTGTTGCTGTCGCAGTGATAACACTGCTGAAGCTGTCAGTATTATAGTTTTGGTGGGAGACGCAAAGATTCGCCAGCAACACCCATCTCCTACCCAATGTACTCCCATGTTAATTTGAGAGGAGAAATTTCCAGAAGGGCAGGGAGTACCTGCTCTTTGCCTGACGACCCAGGCCAAAGTTTACACAATTTTCACCTGAAAATCAGGAAGGAACTGGTCCGCGGGACGAGGAAGCCAACCGTCATTTCGGTTTTTGGTTTGTGGCATACTTTATAGGCTGTTTTTGGCCACCTTTGAGGGGCTTCATTCAGAGACTTTCTGTGTCTTTCAGTGTCTTTCAGAGACAGAGTGCATGCACACACCTGTGACTAATTACTTTGACCTGGTTGCTTGGCAACCTCAAGCCTGCCTTTGACTAACTGTGTTGAAGTCTCTGTATGATATCATTGACTATCAAGACTACGTTTTTAATGTCAGCCATTTTATCCTTCTCTCTCTCTCTCTCTCTCTCTCTCTAGACAAAGATGAAGCACACATGCATACACAACACACACAGACAAGACAAAAGTCTTTCAAAATAAAACACTTTGTAAATCTCTCAGACACAAGACCACACACACACACACACACACACACACACAAGACAAAAGTCTTTCAAAATAAGAGTACCTTCAAAATAAAATACTTTGTAAAACTCTTATTGACAGACACAAGAACACACACAAGCACACACACACAAACACAAGACAAAAGTCTTTCAAAATAAGAGTCCCTTGCGACGGGGCCAGAGGCCAGTACACTCAAAATTTCTTCAGAAATTTTTCTAGTTTGTTCTATTATATGGAGACACCTTCTTATGTTATCCTGGTTCTGTCTATCACATATAAAACCAGTTTGGTCTTCATTTTTTAATAATGGTATCACCTTCTCCATCCTTTTAGCCAATATGCCATCCCATGATGGTATTGGGTACACCTGTCCATTATTATTATTCTCCAAATATAAAGTGGTGGCCAAAATTATTAGAACACCTGACAGATCTGAAAATATTGACCTTTTTTGCCTCCAAAACATTTCATTTCATAAATGTTCATGAAACATTAAGATGGTTACTCTGAGCACAACAATTATGAGATGAAGTGAATTCTACAGATTTTTATCCATTTTGAACTTTAATGTTTAGTCTGTCCACCTTTTGTAGCAATTAAAGCAGCAGATCTCTCTGGCATTGTGTCTATATATTTCCTGAGAACTTCAACACTAATGTTAACCCATGCCTTCTGCAACTATCTATCCAGTTTATTTTCCAACTCGCCCCAAATTTGCTGTATGGGGTTGAGGTCCGGACTTTGAGGGGGCCAGTCCATCATTTTCAATGTTTCAGCAGATTCCTTCTGTCACCGGCAATATTTAGAAGAATGTTTATGGTCATTGTCCTCTTGGAAAATAAATACAGGCCGAATAAGATAACTCCCAGATGCTATTCTGTGTCTCACCATTATATTGTGGTATACTTTCTTATCCATGATGCCATCAGTTTTCACTAAGTCACCTGTTCCTGAGGCTGAAATGGCCCCACACCATCATACTACCCCCTTTGTGTTTAACTGTTGGCTCATTTTTATATCTCTCCCCCTTCCTCAGTCGAACATACACTCTCCGCTTGCTGCTAAACTGTTCAAACTTGGAATCATTAGATTAGATTAGGTTAGATTATACTTTATTCATCCCACAGTGGGGAAATTTACTTATCACAGCAGCAAAAAGAAAACTGCAGTACAGAAGTAGAAAAAAATGGCAACAACACCATGACCAGACAGAAGTATCTTATAACCTACACAATAAACAAAAACAAACAACAGACAATGTGCAAAACAACTACTTGAGGTCAGTGGCATGATATAAAAGAATTGTAAGGTAAAGTGACCATGGTATGAAAATACTGCACTGTAAGTGACATGTAATAACAAATATTGTAAGAGTAGTAACCATGATATAAATAATATTTCAAAAGTAGTAACTATGATATAAATAATATTGCAAAAGTAGTAACTATGATATAAATGATATTGCAAAATCAGTCCACAAGACTTTATACCAATCTTCCTTTGTCCATTTCTTGTGTATTTTTTCAGGTGTTTCACTGTATGTTTCTCTTTCAGTAATGGTCCTTCTACACCCAATTTTCAACACAGTTCATCAAGATACTGTCGCACTGTTGCATTAAGTCATTGTGGCATTGATCTCGTCATGCAGTTTGTGTTAGGTATGTCTTCAGTCCTTAAGACTGAGAGTTTTGAGATGCTTCACTTGTCTGTCTGAAAGTTTTTTCTTGGTTCTGGTGTAAAATGGTGGCATCGTGGCGGTCTAAAGTGTACTTTACAGTGCTTGGACTGCATCTCAAGACACAGGCCTAGCTTGTTTTTTTGTTTTTTTTAAGGAAAATGACCTAAATCTCCTTATGATGGATCTATAAATATCTACAATGTCTATAACATTGTAGATATTTTATTTGTTTAATGGGTATTTTAAAGATCAATTCAACAAAAACAACTGAAAACCAAAGTATGCCAAGTGTTCTAATAATTTTGGCCACCACTGTATTTGTAGTTCTTCATTTATCATAATATCATATTAACTAACACATTTATGTTTAATCTCCATAATGTATTTTTACTAGAGCTCTCAAATTAACGCATTAATTTTGATTAATTTATTATAGAAAAAATAACGCAATAAAAAAATAACTTTCAATTCAATTTACTTTTCATACAGAGCAGGTCTAGACCATACTCTTTATAATATTATTTACAGAGACCCAACAGCTCCACCATGAGCAAGCACTTGGCAACGGTGGCAAGGAGACATGTTTGAATATGCTTGGAAAAAAAGTACCGTATTTTCCGCACTGTAAGGCGCACCTAAAAGCCTTTAATTTTCTCAAAAACCGACATTGCGCCTTATAAGCCGATGTGCATTATATATGGATCACGGTAGTCAGGGGGCGTCGCCTAAGTAAGAGCGGTAAAAACCATAGCCTGTATAGTAACTGGAAAAAGTGAGCTTTATGTGTTTATTTCACGTGTTTACAACTGAACAAGGCAGGGAGATATTGTGAATATGGACAGTAATTGTTATATTGTTATTGCTTTGCACTATTTCAAGAGTTACTATATTGTGATTGCACTAACGTTTGATTTACCGTAGTGGTATCATAATGTTTCTTTAATGTGTTTACTAGGGAAAAGTTCCCCTCCACGTTTGTGAATGTATTAACTACATGATAAAAAGTTGCTATAAGATAATACTATGTCACTAATGTTACTCTGTTAAAAAAATAAAACAGCTGTTCAAATAGCTTTGAACTGTGACAAATGGAATTGGAAATACATTGTTTTCAATGAAGGAGGCGCAAATATCGGTAAAAGCTACCGGTACGTGCGGTACCGTATTGTGAATGCACTAATTTGTTTTGGGAGTGAGCGGAGATGTTTCTCAACCAGATTCAGATTTCTGAATAAGTTATTTTTCTTTATCTCCCCTCCTCGTCCTTAAACTCAAAATCGCAACCTCACGTTTGCTTTTTTGTAAGAGAAATAGAATGTATTTCTGAATCCTTTTTTTTAAGCTTTTCATGTTCAGATGGTGTTAAGTGTCTTTCTTGTAGGGGTGGGTTGGTCATGAACGTATCATTCAGTTTCAACTAATCTTTTATATGACTAGTAATGAGTAGTCTCAGTGAGTAATTTGTTTGTTTTCATGCAGTATGTTCCCTCGCCACATGGCAGCTGCATCAGCTCAGTCAGAACAGGAAAGAGAAATGATTAGTTCACGACTCAACTACACGTCTTCAAGTCTGAGTCTCTCGTTCATTTGTCACATGACAGGCAGCTCAGACACAGGCCTGTGTAATGAGCAATAAGCACAGCGGTTCGTTTATACAGATTGGTCTCTCCTTCATTTATCACGTGACAGGCCACTCAGGCTGTGTGACGAGCAGTACATGTGCAGTTCGTTCATACGGATCAGTCTTTTGTTCATTTGTCATGCTTACATTGGTCACATGAGGATTACAGTGCTGCACAAGTTAAAATGAATGAAATTAATGAAATTACTCAAAAAAAGATTAGTTTAATTTACCGACCAAGAGTAAGTGATCCGAATTAGTAAAAAGATTTCCCAACACTCCTTTCTTGTGAGAATACAATTTGTGATTTCTCTTTTTACCTTCTACCTCTCCTTTTAGTGGGGATAGAAAGCTCATTTACATTTAGTGTGAACAACCTGAAATTTACTGGTATTTAATGAAAGTGAATTTGTTTATTCTGTCGCTGAGATAAAAAATTATAGGGTACATTCTAACTGCAGTTAAACAATGCAGATGCCATTGAGAGATTGAAAAAGAACAGGTGCCCTGTGCTCCTTTGGGAAATTTCACTTCTCCAATTTACATGGGAGTAGATACTATTACACACCCATTGTAAATTTTGGCATGTTTTTTTGCGATTTTTGGCAAAACCGTTTTAAAAAGTTTTAAAAAGTCATAGCACATCATTCCCGGCCAAGCCGGTCATTTTGATACCTTTTTGGTGTATGTGCGACCATGTAGTGTGCCGAAATTCCTGGGATACGTAAGAATAATAAGTATGGGGAATAATAAATAGTGTGCCTTGCAGGCACACTCAAAAAGAGGGTGTGTCGGGGAGGAAGTAAAGCAGCCAGGGTCTCTCAATCACAAACAGGTGTGCCTTTGGAATCCCTGCAGTTTCTCCCAGATGCTTTGTTGAACTTTTTCGGCTTCTTCCAGTCTTTTGCTTGTGAGATTAATTTCCCTGTTGCCTCCTTGATCTTGTCCGCCTAGGTGTCATTTTGAAAGTCAGATAGTTGTTTTGTGATATCAGCCCTGATATCAGCCCTCTATTATCAGTCAGTCAGTATTGTGGACTGAATTTGGTAGCTACTGCCTCCTCACCTCCTTCTTCTGTTTGTGTTTTCCATGGCGTCATCTTCTCAATCGAAATCTCCTTTTTTTTTTTACCTCTTCTTTGTGACCTAAAACAACCTAATGGCATCCTTCCCTCTTCCACCTTCCAACTTGTTTAGGTTAGTAATTTTAATAGCTTGTTGAATTTAGGGGGTTTAGCTAACTGGTAAAGAGCTAACCATTTACGCAACCATCCTCAAGTTTGCGCCATCATAAGCCAGTGGTATTACACTACACTGTAACAAATCACAACAAATACCAATTTCTACATAATGTTGCTTTAAGCAAAACTACACTAGTAACTAGAAGAATCGACTTAGTTGAATGCAGATCTACGTACCAGGCAACACATGTCTGCCATGCCACCACAACTGCCAGATGCAATTTTTTTTTAGCCTAACCATCAATGCACCACTTATCCCTAGCAAAAACAAGATTCCAAACTGAAGCAGCTGTTGATAACTGAAGAGAAGTTAGACCATAGAGTTAGACCATAGAAGACTTAAATTACTATAGATCGTTACATGGTCATTACATACCTATAAGGGCCTCAGTCTTCTGCCTGAAGCTGTCTTTGGGTTTAGCAGTGTGCTCAGTACTGTGTGCAGTGGTGTTGTCAGAGTCAGAAGGCAGTGGAGTACTGGCAGCAGGGATGGACTTGGCGATGGCCAAGAAGAGCTGAATGTCATTGTAGGACAGACGGATGTCCAGAGCAGGAAACTGAATCTGTCAGAAAATCACATGCACAATTAAAGGGTCAATCCACCCAGTTTATATGTCAAAGTTATTGGCAAGGTGGAGTAGTCGGTTTTCAACTGTGAAAACAGATAATAACAGTATAATGGCTTCACTGTTTTTTTCTTTTCCAAGAAAATTACTTGAGAGTAACATTGTCTGGGTATCTCAGCTTAGTCTTGGAAATTACATATTTTTAAGTGCAAGTCTGTGCTACAAACCAGAGGCCTATATGTATGGAAAGACACTAAGTAACAAAGGTAATGAAAGACATTATTGGTATTATATATATATAGATCAAATGTGATTTTTGTTTTGATTTTTGATTTGTTTTTTGTCATTATTTTTTTTTAAATTTCTGATAGAGACAGCTGAAGGAATGCGGGGAGAGAGAGAGATGGGGAATGACATGCGGGAAAGAGCCACACAGGCGGATACTCTACCAACTGAGCATTGCCCCATTCATTTTAGATTTTAATCATTTATTATTGCCAATGTGTGAACAGGTCATAACATAACTTCAGCAAAATGGTAGACGATAATTGATAGAACAAATGCATGTTCTATCTATTCATCCATGCATCTAGTTATAGCAGCTCATCCTGAAGGGTTGTGGGGGGCTGGAGCTCATTGCACCTGACAGTGAGGAACCTTATGCTGTGATGCAACAGTACTAATAACTGCACCATCATGCCACCTCAGTTACATGTACACAGGGGCGGCTCAGCAGGTAGAGTGGGTTGTCCACTAATCAGATGATTGGCAGTTCATTCCCGAGCTCCTCCAGCAGTGTCCTTGGGCAAGATACTGAACCCCTGAGTTCCTGAAGGCCTCGCCATTAGTGTGTGGATGGTTAGCTTCTAAAACTGATGCCAAATGAGCCAATGCCATCAGTGTATGAATGCGTGTGAATATGAATGAGATATGTAGTGTAAAAGCACTTTGAGTTGTTGGAAGACTAGAAAGGTGTTATATAGGTACAGTCCATTTAATATATATATATAATTTTGATTGAGTCGTAACTCCTGACCTCCAGTAGCGGTGGGATGTCCTCAACATTGAAGGCATCCAGTAGACCTGAGCTGCTTTGGTATGTGGGGCTGCCACACAGCTCCACCTGAACATTGACTGGGTCAATGATGGACAACGCAGTCTCCTGCTCACTGCCCAACCGACACGAGAACACCTGGGGGGTACAAAATACCACTGAATCAAGATAATTAAATTTCTAATTTACTATTACACGGAGGAGGAGGATAGGGAGGAGTTGTAAGTTATTGTTAGGCTAGTTACAAGTACAAGTAGTAGTCGTTAGTATTACAAGTTGTACTATATAAAGTAATAATAGATAGCAGCAGCAATTATGTAAAAATGTAAACGTTTTCAAGCCAATTTAATATTAGGCTAAAGATGATAATACTGAATTTTACAAGGTTTGCACAAGACTCATGCTCAGGTGCTCATGACTGGAGCATGATGAAAGCCATGAATAAAAGTGGATTTTGAAGTTTTCTGTAACACGTTCCTGCAAGTGTTTCACAATAAGCCTTGTTATGAACAGATTCTGTCCAGTGGAAAGCAAGAGGGCTTTCATTTTGAAACATGCAGAAAATGTTGAGTTTGTAACAGTGTAACATATTTTGGTTATGACTGATGTGTTGACGTACTATGCTAAGCATATTCTGTGACTTCCGGTTATCGGTGTTACTGCCACGGTGCTCTCTGCTCTGCTCACCTAAACAGATTTTCGTATATTTTTCACATCAGTGATTATCTACATATCTCTACACTATCATGAACAGGTCTCTTAACTTTAGTAACCACAATCCAATAGTTTCGATAGTTTCTGTTAGTCACACTAACTAGCCTAGCTGTAGCAACGGCTTCTCTCTCCTCTCCTGCTCTCTCCTCTCCTGCTCTCTCCTGCCCAGTGTGCCACATGTTTGGCTAATCCTCATCCTCCTTTAGCAATAACGGTGCTTTCGGACTGCCCGAAAGAGGTATAGCCCCAAACTGAAGCCCACGGTACACCACCAACCGCTCTATGTTTCTAACAGATTTTCCCTGCTCAGCACCACACCCGCTGAGAAGCCAACTCTGGTCATTTACAGCTCCATTTTTGAGAAACGTGAAGTTAGCGACACCGGGGGCTATAGTTTAATGCATTCCGGGGGCCAGAGAGACATTGAGTCTAATTTAAAAATGCTTGCTAAAGATAAACGTAGATATAGTAAGATTGTAATTCACGTCGGCAGTAATGACACCCGGTTAAGCCAATCAGAGGTCACTGAAATTAATGTGTCATTGGTGTGTGCATACACCAAAACAATGTTGGACTCCGTAGTTTTCTCTGGACCTCTGCTCAATGTCTCACTGAAACCTGGCTGCAGGAGGATGAATATTTTAGCTTAAATGAATCCACTCCTCCCAGTCATTGTAATACTCATATTCCTCATAGTACTGGTCGAGGTGGTGGAGCTGGAGCCATATTTGACTCAAGTCTATTAATAAATCCTAAACCTAAACTAAATTATAATTTAGCTCTACTGACCCATCTATTCCTTTAGGTCTAACTAGTAATGACTTCATGAGCTTCTTTAATGATAAAATTAACTATAACTATTAGAGACAAAATTCATCACATCTTGCCCTCAACAGGTACTGATCTGCATTCTGATACAGTAAATTTGGAAATAGCTGATATATATTTAGACTGTTTTTCTCCCATCAACCTTCATCAAATAACTTCAATAATTTCTTAATCTAAGCTGTCAACCTGTCTCTTAGATGGATGTTTTACCTCTAGTTAGCCCTTCTTTATTGAATACGTTTCATTTGTCTTTATTATCATGATATGTACCACAGTCCTTTAAAGTAGCTGTAAATTAAACCTCTTCTTAAAAAGCCCACCCTAGACCCAGAGGTTTTAGCCAATTACAGACCAATATCAAACCTTCCATTTCTCTCTAAGATACTTGAGAAAGCTGTAGCTAATCAGCTGTGTGACTTTCTTCATAAGAACAGTTTATTTGAGGATTTTCAGTCAGGATTTAGAGTGCATCATAGCACAGAGACCGCACTAGTCAAAGTCACAAATCACCTCCTAATGGCATCAGACAAAGGACTCATCTCTGTACTTGTCCTGTTAGATCTTAGTGCCGCATTTGACACCATTGACCATCAAATTCTTTTACAGAGACTGGAACATCAAATTGATTTTTGAACTGAATTGAAATTAATTTTCATTGTTATGCCAATGACACCCAATTATATTTATCGATCAAGCCTGACGACACCAATCAGTTAACTAAACTCCAAGCATGCCTTAAGGATATAAAAAGTTGGATGACCTACAATTTTCTGTTGTTAAATTCAGACAAAACTGAAGTTCTTGTAACTGGACCTAAACACCTCAGAAACTCTTTCTAGAGACTTTACTTTAGACAGGATCAACCTGGCCTCCAGCTCCACCGTAAAGAATCTTGGAGTTGTTTTTGATCAGGATTTGTCCTTTAAAGTCCACATAAAACACATTTTGAGGACTGCATTCTTCCACTTACGTAACATCGCCAAAATCAGACGCATCGTGTCTCAAGCGGATGCAGAAAAACTAGTCCATGCATTTGTTACCTCTAGGCTGGACTATTGTAACCCTTTGTTATCAGGCTGCTCAAATAAGTCTCTTAGGTCTTTGCAGCTAATTCAGAATGCTGCTGCACGTGTTCTGACAGGAACCAAGATCAGAGATCACATCTCTCCCATTTTGGCTTCCTTGCACTGGCTACCTGTTAAGTCTAGAATAGAATTTAAAATTCTTCTCCTTACATACAAAGCTCTTCCTGGTCAGACACCATCATATCTAAAAGAGCTCATAGTACCTTACTACCCCTCTAGGCACACTCTCTCTCTCTCTCTCTGTCTCTCTCTCTTTCACACAGGTTCACTCTGCTACTGTAATCATTTTATCACTCTGTCTAAGGACAGAGGGTGTCACTCCCATTACAGATTGTAAAGCCCTCAGAGGGAAAATGTGTTTTGTGAATTTGGGCTATACAAATAAAATTTGATTTGATTTGATTTGTAATGCTGCAGGGCAAACAGGAGTGGTTCAAAATGAGGCCCGTCACTGCCAAAGCCATACCTCCCGCTCAACAGGTACTATAGATATAATGAGTTAACAATCTCATTTTCTTCTCATCTCTGCTAAGAAGGCTATTTCAATCATCAGTTTCAGGAAAACAAACAAACCTACCTAGCTACCTTATTAACATAGAAAACAGAAGTAATAGGAGTGACAGGAGTGCCACTTGCCATAAACAGTGTTATATGGAAAAGGAAAAATTACGCTACATGTGCTGCAGACAGAGCTATTAGTACTATAGCAACCACACACTAGATGTTAACAATACTTGTCCCTTTTTGATTTGCCAAGACAGGTATGGACAAATTGCCAGTTCGTCAGTCAGTTTGCACAAATTCACATCGGTTTAAGCTCATGCACCTGACCAGCAAAAGTGTAAGCTGCCCCAACCCAAGCAGCAGTATTGACTTAATTTGTCATCTATTTAGTCACCTCTATTCCTGCAAGGCTGCCAGAGAACGGTCTGTCTAGCAGACGGGGTTTGTAGGTGAGGACGGTGGTGCCTTTGAGAATGATGGCGTTGGTATCCAGACATGATGAGTCCTCCACGACCACAAACTCTGTGCCTGAAGACCAAACAATGCAACAATGGGGGAAAAAAAATCAGTAAAATACAAAGACAAGATATTTTATTTTTTTTTTCTATATATTTCTTATTTAAGTGTATTTTTCTTACTACAAGTCACATTTAATTAAATACTTAATAAAATAGGCTTGCTGACTGAACCAAACCTGGGAGTTTATTTAGGCTGTTTCTAAACTGAAGTGAATGAAGTGGTACTGTATGGTGTTCAAGATGGTTGATAAATTGTTGCTATTGTATGTGGTTATTAGAGTGTTCTGGATGGTTATTACGTGGTAATCAGAGTGTTCCAAGTATGACATTACTGAATATTTGTTACAATGTGATGCTGAGGTCTACTGTGTAATTTCTAGTAACCCTGGAACATGTGCCATCCGGCTTGTTGATAGCATTACTGACATTGTTTTTCTCTGCAAGGGGTTATAAAACTGCCTAGACCATCACCGGTACCCATCCACTTATCAGTGATATTGTTGGGGTACATACAAACAGCCCAAAGGGTACTAAAAGACAATACCTAGCTGCCATTTGGGAAGGGATTAAGAAGTATCTGCTGTCATACCACTAGATTACAGAGCAGCTTCTTTCCTCAAACTGTGACTCCTAAACCCATTCTCTGCAATAAGTATATGACATATGACATTCTTCAGAGATGTGCTACATCCTCTGGTCTGTATGTTTGTGGAGAAGGATTCATACTCCAGCAGGATAATGAGCTTGAACACACATTAAAGATTTGCAAGAACTATTTGAAATCCAGATCAAGACCAAGGCATCCTGACGGTCAAGGATTTTCCTACACAGTCTACACAGCCTTACTTTAACTCCATTGAACATTTCAGCAAGATCAAGATCAAGCAAGATCAAACAAGAACATTGCTAAGTAATCCTGGGATAACCTGACTTTCATCAAAGCAAAAGGAGGACAAACCAAAATATATTATATCATATTCAATATTCTTTAAATGTAATTTTCTTTTTCAAATATTCATTTTTTTTCATTTAAAATAAGATGATATTAATATTTGTAATGAAAAAATGTTATTACATTTGAAATGGACGTAAAACAGAAGTATCTTGAGAGGCTACAACTTAAACTTCTTTGTGTAACGCAGGTTGTAAAATTACAAATAAATCAACCTTGATACCGTGAATATAGAAGCACAGTTCTAATGAATCAAATGTTATTAATGACCAAGAGTTGGATTTACACATAGTACAATAATCAATCATAAACACTGAAGGGTTACGGTTTTCTCTTCAGTGACTGATCATTCTTCCCTGACCTGTGACATTGATCTTGACCTCCAGACAGCGGTCCTGGGTAACTGGCACGGTGGACCTCTTGGTGACCACACCACTCTTGACTGTCTTTGGCATGACAGCCCCAGAGGTGCTGGTGGTAGCCGTGCCTGAGTCAGTGCTAGTGTTACTGGGCCAGCGCTGTTGTGGTTCTGCACCACCAAATGTATTCTCCACCGGCACCTGCAGGAAGTCTCGCACAAGCTGGAGCCAGTCGAAGATGAGAAAGACCCTTAGGTTGTTGAGGACCACTGTGAAGCAGGAGGAGTCATGTGTGGATCTGCGGTGGAACACAACTTATGAGACCAACACTCAAACACTATATAAGATTTCTCTTTCTATTCATGTTTAGAAGTGCTCCGTGGGCTTGAACATTTTCCAGTGGTACCTATAATGTAGTTCCAATTGCAGTGATGCCCGGTTTGTGCCTGTTTTAGAGGGCTGGAGGATACAGTCAAACACATTGAGCCTTGCTCCATCAGCTCCACAGGAACTTTTATTGAGCCCAGTGTACCGAGTGTCATATGCCAGCAGGGAGTGAGACACCAAGTTGACAGATTTGGATCCGTTGGAGAAACTCTCAAAGAGCAGCTTGGACTTCATGAAATCAAACCTTTGCAAGACAAATACAGGCATCATTTCAGGCATCATTCTAAATGACATCTTTTTTTTTTTAACATCAATGGAGATGTAGTTTCCCTCTTCTACTGTAACTAAAGGAAACCCCATGGAGAAATAGCCTGTACAATTTCTGACCACTTTCTAGTCAAAAAAAAAAAAAAAAAAAAAAAAAAACACTGATCAGGGAACTGATTTGACACTTTCAACTAGAGAGGGCAGTGACACACAGATTTTCAGATTTTTTTTTTGTTGAATTAGAGTATATTGACTCTGAAAATAAGACCTAACATTCATTTTGTAGCTGTGAGTTTTTTGGTGCCGTTACACTATGTGCCATGGTGCCATTTCCATGCCATGATTTTATTTGCAGCAACAGAAATGCCCATGCAGTGCTGGCATGTCGACTTCCATGGAAAGAGTAAACCATTCATTTTTTGTGTTTGTCTACAACAGTGCATCAAAAAAAAAAAGAGTAAATCTACTTTTTTTAATGCGTGGTTGTAAAAAGATAGAAAAGGCCCACCTTGCTAGTGAGTGACTGTGTTCACTGGGTTTGGGGCTGTGCAAGAGCTCCAGACTGACATCCATCATGTCTACCAGCAATGACAAGTTGGTATAGACATCTCCACTTAACACCGTCTGAAGAGAGACACATTAGTTCATAAACTTGGGTATATAGAAGAGTATTTCGAAAAAAAAAAGCAACAATTGCATCCTAAAATCATTAAAAGAGACAGAGAAGGGGTCACGTGGGACTGCAAGGAAGATGGCAGCACAGTAGGAGAGCTCCTCATGACCATCAGCTAATTATGTAAATTTGGAGACATACACTTCATTTTCAGTCTGAAAATTAGTGTCCTATGTTAAACATAGGAATTGATACCAGTTTCCAACCAAGCAACAGCAAAGCTAACTTTATCAAAGGTGTGGCAACGAGAAGTTAACTAACCTCAAAGAACAGCCCAACACCTGAACGCACCTCGCCGACATTGACATGTTACAACGATCCTAAACCTGGTGGAGTATTTGACGATAAAATAATGTTTGAGGAAATACGGAAAATGAGTGCCATGAGACAACGAAAGACCTTAAAGATGCAGTGGAGAACACATGAATGGAAGGAAAGCATGGAGAAGTGTGACAAGCGACTGGAAACACTGTGGATGCGTGTGGAAGACATGGAAAACTGTAGCAGGAGGAGTAATGTAAGAGTGGTGGGACTGAAAGAGGGCAAGGAGGAGACAGGGAAAGTTATACAGTATATGGAAAAGATCATCTCTCAGGGGCTTGGGCTATCCAGCAGAGTTTGAAATTGAACGTGCCCACCACCCACATGGGATCGACTGGCAGGACTGTAAACTCTCCTTCTATGAGGATGTGACCGGAGAGTTGGCAGAGAAAAGCATTTACCCGAGTAAAGAGACATATGCATGAGCTAAATGTGTGTTCTCATTAATAAAAATCTAAGTTTTGTCATGCTAAAACAACACAATGATAGGGATGGTAGACTTATTTGTACTGAAGCCTTGATCAATGGAATCTACTACTGTGCTATGTAATATATATACTCCAAACAAGGAGGAACCTGATTTCTTTCATGAAGTAAATAAAGTGATAGAAAACATGGAGGGCCAAGTTATACTAGTGGGGAATTTCAACCAGGTAATGGACAGAATAAATGATAAGAGTAAGCCCAGTGGTAAATCTTCACACAGGGACAGAGCTGCAATTCAGATGATGGTGAACCCAGGTGAGAGGAAATATACCTTTTACTCTTACTGCCACATATCTTATTCAAGGATTGATTTTCTTCTGATATCTATCATTAATAGACTTGGAAGTGGAGAGTAGATAGGGGCTATTGCCCTCAGTGACCACGCCACGGGCTATTGCCCTCAGTGACCATGTCCTCAGTGACCACGCCACGATGGAGTTACATGTTGACTTGAATACAGATAATGTGAAAAGAGGACGCTGGAGGTTTAACACTGTGTGGCTACAGGATGTGTCATTTAGCAATACATTATCAGAGGATCTTAAATCTTTTTTTGAAATTAATAAATATTAATATATACTACAGAAACAATATCCTCGGCCTGGGAAGCATCTAAGGCATATACAAGAGGGAAATTATTGCTCAAGCCTCAAAAATGTAGAAGGAAAATGCAAAGAAAGAAAACACATTAGACAAATGGACTGTACTTATATAGTGCCTTTCTAGTATTCTGACCACTCAAAGCACTTTTACACTACATATGTCATTCGCCCATCCGACGACCCGCTCTGCCTCCAAGCCACAGCTGCCCGTGAGATACGTAAATTAGAGAAAGAATAGGCGAATTGAAGTCACTATTCAGATAATCTATACAAAACTATTTGTAATATGAAATATCGACTTCATGATATATAAAATAAAAGGCTGAGTATGCCTTATTTAGACTAAAAACTAATTTCTATGAAGGGGGTGAAAAGAATGGCAGACTATTAGTGAGACAATTGAGACAACAGGATAATTCCAACAACTTTCCATTGATTAAGAAGGATAATGCGGTAAAAGATTTTATTCAGGTTTTTGAAAATTTTTACAAAATCTTTACACATCCTCCTGTGCACCTAATTCAGAAGACACAGAGACATTTTTCTCAGGTCTTCATCTACCTACTATATCTAATGTGCAAAAAAGCATGCTGGATGCCCCAATAACAGAGGAAGAGATTAGGGCTACTATCACATCCATGAAAAACAGGAAGTCACCTGGTTTGGATGGCTTCCTGGTTGAATATTACAAGAAATATATTGATATCTTGGCCCCTATATTGCATAAGGTGTACATGGAGGCATTTGAGAGGGGCTCATAGCCTGGCACTTTTAATGATTCTTTAATCTCTCTTATTCCTAAATAGGACATAGGAGATACCTCAGATCTGTCTAATTTCAGACCTGTAAGCCTTCTTGGGGTGGATTGTAAGATTTTGACAAAGCCATTGGTGACATGTTTAGAGAAAATATTGCCAGACATTATACATGGAGATCAAGTAGATTTCATTAAAAACAAGGTCCTCAGTTGACTCACATGCGAAAGCTTATACATCTGATGCATATGAATTGCTCTAATCTGATACCAGTGGCAGCTTTTTCACTTGATGCTGAGAAGGCTTTTGACCGAGTAGAGTGGGGGTTCCTCATGTTGACTCTGGTGACTCTAGCCCAAGAGCAGCCGTTCTAACAAATGGGCTGATATCAGATTTTTTTTCCTGTTTTTCCAGGGGGACAAGACAGGGATGTGCTCTCTCTCCATTGCTCTTTACTATGGTTCTTGAACCATTAGCTGTAGTAATCAGAGCTGAGGATTAAAAGGTGTGCAGGGAGGGGGTAGAGAGTAAAAGATATTTATGTATGCCAATCATATCTTAGCAGTGTTAGCAGATCCTGGGCACTCTCTGCTGGGGTTACTTGAATGCATCGAGTCATATTCTAGATTATCAGGTTATAAAATACACTGGCAAAAATCAGAATGTATGCCGATATTGCATACATGTCACTCTGGGGTTATCACTTCATATGGCTTCAAGTTTCTACCTTCAGGTATGAAATATCTAGGCATTCAACTAATTTCAAATCTGGATGAAATAATGTTCTCAAACATGGAACCACTCCTCCAGAAAATAAAAATGAACCTGGATAAATGGGGAAAATTTAAGCTCACACTGTGGGGAAAAATGATCATAATTAAAATGGTGGTTGCACCAAAATTCAATTATGTTTCCATGATGTTGCCAGTTAATATAGCACCACAGCTGTTTAAACAGTATGACATAATAATCAAATACTTTTTTTGGGATAAAGAAGATGTGGTCACCAAGGGAAATAGGGGTATGGGTCTACCTATTGTAAGATTATAGAATCTATCATTTGAAATGTCTAGATTGATAAAACATTGGAAGGGGATAGATCATGAGCTGAGCTGGATCAAAACTGAATGTGAACTAACCAGCCCATTTGAACCTCTGGATGTCTTCTGGACATAATTATTTTTCAAACCCTGCTGTCTTATTCTAAAACAGTCTGGAGAGAAATTCAATTCAAGATGTATGGTATATCGCACTTGAGACAACCTTATGCCTCTCTATGGCACAACCCAACCATACGTATTGGGATGAAATCTGTTTATTGGAATCACTGGCTATGCAAAATAAGTGACCTGTGTGTGGATGGAGTGTCCATATCGTTTGCTGATATTATGTAAAACTATAATCTGGAATATAAAGGTAACTTTTGGAAATATTTACAAATAAGAGACTGTATCACAAAGGATAAATTCAATCACAACAAAATACATTGATGGAAGTTTTGGACCTACCCAGTATAACACATAAAGCACCCATGTTTTAACAGACATTTAATGGTTTACGAGAAGATATGTGTAAAAATCTGAGGATCATTTGGCAGAAAGACCTAGGGTGTGATTTGAGTACAGGGAAACAAATGAGAGAGGCGAAGGGGAAATTTATTCAGTATAACATAATTCATAGATTTTATTTCACTCCTTCAAAACTACATAGAATGGGCCTAATAGGAAATAATTTATGTTGGAAGTGTTAGAGTGAAATAGGGACATTTTTATATGTGATTTGGGGATGTAAACTGGTGTACCCGTTTTGGGAAAAAGTATTGGAACATCTGAGTAAATGGCTGGGTGCGGCAGTACCTGTATCACCAAGACTGTGCTTGTTAGTGGACCAAACAGAAATGCCAAATATATCTAAATGTGAACGAGGGGTTTTAAAAGTCGGGATGGTCACAGCTGCTCCAACAAGTTGCCCCAGATGTTAAAAAATGGTTGGAAATTATGTCAGAAGTTACATGATATAAATGCATGTCGGCTAGAATTAACGACAAAGAGGAACATTTTAAGAGGGCCTGGTAATGTATTTTTTGTAGGTCGGGCATATGGGAAACATGGGAAATATGTGTTGAATGCTTATTTAGATTTGCCGTAGGCCTTTGTATATATGGTTGTATGAATCTATTGTCTGTTGATCTGCTTATCAAAAGGGAGCAAATCATTCACAGCCATGGAGCAATTTCAGTTTCTTGCCCAAATTGGGAAGTTGAATGTAGTTGCCTGCTTTCTCACATAGGTGCTGGGGTCCTGCAGGTTGTAAGGTCGCAGGAAATCTTCAACAGGCTCTCCCAGGTTGTTCTCCAGCAGCCCTCTGAGAAGCTGGTAGTGCTCCAGGTCCAAGGAGCAGTGTACTGAGGACAGGCTGCCATGGATGGACATGTCAGGTACTGCATGGCTCAGCTCCCTGAATACAACATTAATGTACACAGTATTTGTTTGGATAATGAGTATGGACCTATCCATTCTACTATACCTACTGTTTTTTTGTTTTACAGGCAAACTTCTATGGCTAAAAATAAACCAGACTGAGTCCCTTTTCAGGCTTAACCAGGCTAAGTCCCCCTTTACTGCTCTAAAAGAATGTCTGGCTTATGTATTAAAGATCTGTGCCAAGTAGAAGAACACTGAGTTCAATTGAATTAAAAAAAACATGTAACCAGGCCTGGTAGAGACCTGGTGGACCACACCAGAGCCAAAAAATGCCAGTAAACATAGGTCTTGTAAGCGACTGATGACAGGAGCCCAGACTCCAGACTTTTACCACCACTAAAACAAAAAGCAGGACTTACTTGTCCAGGTTGCGTTCCACTTTAAGTTTAAGGCGGCAGCAGTCTTTAAGCAGGTTGTCTCCTGTGCGACGAACAGAGTATGAAGGAAAGATGAGGTCTGTGGATTCTGAAGTTTTACCACCACTGTCCCAGGGCTGACAGGGCATATGCTCTGCTGCAAAAATATCCATCTCTTGCAGGTCCAGGGCAATGCAGTCCAACAGGCACACGTGGTCTTCTAAAGGGGAAAAACACATTAGGCCGTGCTGATTATTACTTCAATCATCAATATAAAGTGGAGAGAGAAAAGAACAGTATCAGTGATAAGAGGGATAAGAGGGACAACAAGCCAGAACAAAAGTTTTGTCTTTGTTCATTTCATAAGTGAGTTTTCATCAAGGTCATCCTTGTGGGTCAGTGCTGAGGAACATTTAACATTTAACATTTTCGGGTATGCTTTATCTACATACAGTACTTGTGAGTACAATGTATATCTATCTACAAGCTATCTCTTGAAGTAATGCTAACCCAAGCTGTCCTCCTCAGGGGTCCTTCCTGTGTTTGGGGCCTGTGGCCTGCCAAAGGTGAACCCAGTGCAGGAGGCAGGGGAGGCTCTAGGCTTCTCCTGCCCACTATTTCTCCCTGCTGCACTCCGTACACGCTCCTTTTTAAAAAGAACACAAAGAGAAGAGACATAAAATTAGCAAAAGATTATACACATTCAGGCAGATAGTTACGTATTAAAGTGTAAATGCATGTATCAAACCCGGGTTGCTGCAGTAAGGACTTTATACATGGAGAGCATGCTTCTACCAGGTGAGCTATCAGCACACCTTGATATGGGTTTAATCAATACTACTTCCATTTCCATGCATTGTTGTACTATTGGAAATGCATTACTAAGCTCTCTTCACCTTTTTTCAGCCTCTTAACAGTGCAGAGGACAGTGCTAAATCTTAATGGAGGGGGAAGGCTGGGGGCATGTAGATGTGCCTTACTACTTAATACAAGTGATAGCTCACTTTATTCCACTTAAAACAACAACTCACTGACACTGTGCCATTCTCCCCAAAACTACAAAAAATAATTCAACATAAATAATTCAACTGAAACAATAAGGTACACTGGATAAACATATTCTCAATGGCAGAAGAGTAAACTTCAAGAGAACACTGGTATTCCAAGATCAAACTGTAACAAAACAATACACCAACATTTTTCATAAAGTTCTCTGATCAGTGTACAGTGGAGGAAATAAGTATTTAACATGTCAACATTTTCTTCCATAAACATAGAAATGGGTTAAAAACTGAAGGAAAAAAACAAAAACAAAAAGTGTCTTAATAAGACACAAGCCACCAGAACAGCTTCGGTGTTTCTTTGGCATTGATTCTACAAGTCTCTGAACTCTACTGGAGGGGCAAGCACCTTTCTCTCAATAAACACATTGAGGGTTTTGCTGATAGTGGTAGAGAGTGCTGTCTGTCTAACATGTAAGTCTAAAATACCCCATATATGTGTAATGACGATTCATACAATTGTCATACTCCTCAAACCATTCAGTGATCCCTTGTATGGAAGAATTATCCATATCTTTATTCAAGAGCGTAGATTTTCAGTTTGAGAGCATGATTTCTCCTTCTCATGCTCAGATTTATTCTCCTCATACTCACATTTTGTGCTCGCTGATTTCTTTCAAAATGTTTGCTTGGACTCAAAACATCTCATGCTTGTGCTCACATTTCTTCTTCTTGGACACAAACATTTCGCTCGCACTCAAATATGTCCTGTGCGCGCTCAGATATAAAGTCTACACGCTCAGATCTAATGTGCTTGCACTCAAATATGTCCTGTGTGCTCTCAAATTTTATGTACTCACACTCAAAACAAGCAATATATACTTCACTACTCTATTTATTCTGATTTTTCCTTTAATTTGTCACCTGTCTTGTTTCCAATGCAGCTATACATCAATACAACAATCAATAAAGACCGGAAGTACATGTACTAACCCAACCCAACTGATTCTAATTTACACAAGTAGGAGAAATAATCAATCCGGAATCAGCTGCTTATTATTAAAGATACTATATTTTTCCTGTGTCATACCACTTTATTGCACATAATGATATTTTCTTGGAATGTTGTGATTTACAATGTCAGGTCTACATTTCGTGTGAATACCTAGATTGAAAATATATTTAATGGAAAAAAATATTGAACAGACAGACAGACCGACAGGTAGGTGATTCAAGGTCTGATTCAAGTACAGGCCATCACAGGTACCTCGTTATGCCATTAGCATGGGACTGAGTCAGGACTGCCCCTCCTCCCATTTTATCATCACATTACACTGTTGGCCATGTATGAATGGGATGAGGGATCAAATTTATTTCTACACAAAAGGCCAGTGTTCTAGTCATATAAAAAGTCATAAACATGATCAAGGAGCTTGAAAAGTTGGTGTATTCTACACATGCATACCATTTTTTAGCAGAAAGCTCAGTCCATCACATAAGCAGACACTGCAAACAGGGCTGGACAATATTTCATTACAACTAAAGCAATGTAAAACCAAATAATTTCAAACAGCATTATGAGCTATGTCAAAGAAATCAATGACATTATTTTACCTGTCTGTAATGCATCATTGGTATAGTTTCAGGTACTGTGATATTGTAACAACCCTTTTCCACACCAGAAAGCAAAAGCATGTCATTGTACCTTGTAATGGGATGGATCCTTGTATGAATTTGCGTGCAGTATAAAATTCTTCACAAAACACAAGATGCACATGAAAGAACAACACAACATTTATGTTCTCCTTGCAAAAAACACATTTGTCTACCAAACCGATGTTATTCACCTTTCTATCTTGAAATGCAAAGCAGTCTGTAGTCTGTTATATATCAAATGATCTCTGTTACTCTATCATTACTCATCCTCCATTCTGATGTTTAATGATAATGATTGAGACAGTTTTTAAGATAAGATATGAGATAAGATCGATAGATTTAATGATCCCACAGCTCGTATATACATCGCAGATAAGGAAAAAAACACAATCAGTTGGATTGCACTTTTTTTCTCTGTTCTTCAAAAAAGAATGCATGTTTCAGCTTCCATGCTTAATTTTATGCAGTTTGGGTCATCTTTCTGCCCCTAGTGGTTTTGTGGAAAGTACTTAGTGGCCTAACTCTGACCCACAGAGTTAGGCCACATCACCTTCTGACCCACAGAACAGTATGCCTCATGGCCATCCTTAAATACAGGCACCAGCCATAGTTCAAGTTCAAGTTTTCTGATAAAAGGTTGAAGTAGTAGAAGGAGTGCCCTTGGAGGAGTGTGACCATTCGTGAACATTATCAAGCAGCAGTCAATCAATGGCGTTAGTAAGTGACGTTTGGCCTTTACAGAGGCCAAATCTACAAAGATTCCATAAATAAATAAACTAAAGAGATTCTGACTAGGCACCTATGCAATGGTTAAATTCTACTTTGAATACTATGTAGGACCCCACATAAACCCTGTCTGATTTGTGAGATAGACAATAAGCACACTAACTTATGTAACCACATAGTAAATTGTGAGAGTGCTTCTTTACACACACAAACATTACATATTTAAACAAATTGATGAACACTAAGACAAATAGAGACTTTAACAAGGTTTTGTTATGGAACCATACTTTGCATTCTTCAGTAAACTATCAGGCAATGCTGTATTCATTGAGCATTTCAGATCAGATGAGAAGCTCAGTTACTAATACAATAAGATGATGAGAAATCATCAGTGCACTATTGTCATTGCTTTTTTTAAGGAAGCAGGCTTGGTACTATCAAAAAGTGGCATAAGGTAATCCTGAATTTTTAAAACTTGGACAATGACATTAAATGCATAAATTAATACAGTGAAATTAGACCAAAAAACAGGAAGAGAAAGGACGGTCAGGAGGTACCACATGGGTAGAAAACAGGCAGCGTTACTTACCAGAGAAGGGAAAAAGGCATGTGCCATGGTGAGTTTCTCTACCTTGTCTCTGAGGGAAAAGGTCCCATGAGCCCCGGCTGGCAGGAAGCAGTTCTGCACTTTCAGCTGGCCAAGGTTGGCCACAATAACCCTGGGTGACCGTGAACTCTCTGGGATGAGAATAACCGGGGCCCCGGCATCAATATCCAGCAGAACTCTGGATGCCCGCTGAGGATGATCCCGCACCTGCACAGAGACCGGAGAAAGAGGGCAGAGTGGGGAAGGGCAGGATTTGGAGGAAGTGAGGAAAGGAACAAGATATAGTTTCATGAAAGAGAAAAGAAAAATTCAATTAAACCCTCGCGCATATGCGCATGTTGGCATGTGCGCATGTCTGGCAAGTTTTAAGTCAATCAGATGAAGTCCCTGGGAGCAGTTAAAACAGAACATATGAAGCTACCACATTTTTCTCATAGGGTCAAATATGAGAAAATAGCCACACCCATACTGTTTCATCAAAATTCATAATTTTGATAACTTTTCATAGTCAAGGCCTTAAGACCACACACGCCAAGTTTCAATCAGATGGGATGAAGGAGTTTGTTAAAATAGGCCACACACATTAGCCAGAACTGGGTCAAAGGGTCAAATTTGATGCAGCGCCATGCCCACACAGTTTCCTCAAAATTCATAATTTTGATAACTTTTACTCAGTAAGTCTATATGAACAGACCTCCCAAGTTTGAAGTCAATTGGATAAAATCCCTAGGAGGAGTTCGTTCAAATAGGACCCCTTCTCAGCCAGGCCGCAACACCAAAAATGGTAATTTTCATTCTTAAATATCTCGCTTCCTGTTCATTTTAGCCCATTACTCCAAGAGACTTTTTTGTACGTCTTGCCATGATCTACAATTTGGCTGAGGTTTCATAACTCTGTGTCCAAAACTGTGGCAGGGCTGCCTCAAAGAAAAGTTCAAGGGGGCGCTATAGAGAGATTTTGCCCCACCACCTAATTAATTATGCAGCCGAAATTTGCATAACATTGGTCATAATAACCACAAGAAGTTTCAGACAGCTCGGAGAAAGTATATGAAAGCCCAACACTTTTGCCTTAAAAACCAGGCAAAAAGTCAATGGAGTTCACATTCTGGATCAAAGGGTCAAATTTGATGGAGCGCCACGCCCACACCGTTTCCTCAAAATTCATAGTTTTAATAACTTTTACTCAGTAAGTCTATATGAACAGACCTACCAAGTTTGAAGTCAATTGGTTGAAATCCCTAGGAGGAGTTCGTTCAAATAGGACCCCTTCTCAGCCAGCCCGCAACACCAAAAATGGTAATTTTCATTCTTAAATATCTCGCTTCCTGTTGATTTTAGCCCAGTACTCCAAGAGACTTTTTTGTAGGTCTTCCCTTGATCTACAAGTCAGCTAACTTTCATAACTCTGTGTCCAAAACTGTGGCGGGGCTGCCTCAAAGAAAAGTTCAAGGGGGCGCTATAGAGCGATTCTGCCCCGCCCCCTAATTAATTATGCAGCCGATTTTTGCATAACATTGGTCTTAATAACCACAAAAAGTTTCAGACAGCTCGGAGAAAGTATATGAAAGCCCAACACTTTTGCCTGAAAATCAGCCAAAAAGTCAATGGAGTTCCAGATTTTATCGAAAAAATCGGCA
>CM053984.1:26793247-26815439 GCA_028641955.1 Protonibea diacanthus
CGTAATACTCTCTTATTGACAGACACAAGACAACCACACATGCGCACGCGCACACACACACACACACACACGGCAAAATTCTTTCAAAATAAGAGTCCCTTCAAAATAAAAGACTTTGTAAAACTCTCTCATTAACAGACACAAGACCAGCAGCAACACCCATCTCCTGCCCAATGTACTCCCATGTTAATTTGACAGGAGAAAACACGCTGACAGCTATTCAATGCATGGGGGCGACGGGGCCAGAGTCAGGCACACTCAAAATTTCTTTAGAAATTTTTCTAGTTAGTGCCGAGTTATTATTATCATTATTCTTACGCCCTTTTTGTGGCTCACTAAAAATCCCAGAGTTTTTGTCGCACATACACAAAACGGGTGTCAAAACTACCGGCTCGGCCGGGGCTCGTAGGCAATGTTATTTTCAAAGAGTTTCGGCAAACGGTTTTGCCAAAAATCGCCAAAAACCACGCCAAAAAATAAATGGGTGTGTATTGCGAGAATTTTCGAGAGCTAGAGTGAGTGATGTCATTGCTAGAGTGCAGAGAGAGAGAAAACTTAAATAAATTTGTAAACTGCGACTGTGTCCGCAAATGTCAAGCTACAGAAATCATTTATAGCTAGAAACGGAGGAAAATTTGTCGTCTCACTCATATTCACTGTCATAAAGCTGTCAGATGTATAGTTTTGGTGGGAGACGCAAAGATGCGGCAGCAACACCCATCTCCTGCCCAATGCACTCCCATGTTAATTTGAGAGAAGAAATTTCCAGAAGAGCTGGGAGTACATGCTCTTTACCTGACGACCCCGGCCAAAGTTTAAACAATTTTCGCCTGAAAATCGGCAAGGAACTGGTCGACATGACAAGGAAGTGAACAGATTCCGGTTTTTGGTTTGCGGCACACCTTATAGGCTGTTTTTGGCCACCTTCGAGGGGCTTCATTCAGAGACTTTCTGTGTCTTTTCTGTCTTTCACTGTGAGTGCTTATGCACACCTGCGACTAATTACTCTGACCTGCAGCTGACCCTGGTTGCTTGGCAACCTCAAGCCTGCCTTTGACTAACTTTGTTGAAGTCTCTGTATGATATCAATGACTATCAAGACTACATTTTTAATGTCAGCCATTTTATCCTTCTCTCTCTCTCTCTCTCTCTCTCTCTCTTTAGACAAACACATACATAGATAGACAGACAAGACAAATACACACATGCATACACAACAGATATAGACAAGACGAAAGTCTTTCAAAATAGAAGACTTTGAAAAACTCTCTCATTAACAGACACAAGCATAGACAGACAAAGAGAGAGAGACAGACAGACAGATAGGTAGATAGGAAAATACAGACTCGGTCATTTTATTCATTTTATCCTTCTCTCTTACAGACAGACAGACAGACACACACACACACACACACACACATACACACACAGACAAGACAAAAGGCTTTCAAAATAAGAGTCCTTTCAAAATAAAAGACTTCGTAATACTCTCTTATTGACAGACACAAGACAACCACACATGCGCGCGCACACACACACACACACAAACACACGCACACACACACGGCAAAATTCTTTCAAAATAAGAGTCCCTTCAAAATAAAAGACTTTGTAAAACTCTCTCATTAACAGACAGAAGACCACACAAACACACTGACAACTATTTAATGCATGGGGGCGACACGACACACAGACAGACAGACAGACAAGGCAAACACACACATGCGCACGCGCACACACACACACAGACACACACACACACGCAACAAAAGTCTTTCAAAATAAGAGTCTCTTCAAAATAAGAGTTTGAAAAACTCTCAGATTAACAGACAAGACCCCACACACCCACAAACACACACACACACAGACAGATGCGCACACACACACACACACACAGACAAGACAAAAGGCTTTCAAAATAAGAGTCCTTTCAAAATAAAAGACTTCGTAATACTCTCTTATTGACAGACAAAAGACAACCACACATGCGCGCGCACACACACACACAAACACACATGGCAAAATTCTTTCAAAATAAGAGTCCCTTCAAAATAAAAGACTTTGTAAAACTCTCTCATTAACAGACACAACACCACAGAAACAAGCACAAACACGCTGACAGCTATTTAATGCATGGGGGCGACGGGGCCAGAGTCAGGCACACTCAAAATTTCTTTAGAAATTTTTCTAGTTAGTGCCGAGTGCCTACGACACGAGGCACCTACTCCCATAGCTAGTAGTCCGAACAGTTTGTGTTTAAATCTGCTGTTGCTATGGCTATGATGTGACATATATCAGTCATCTAATTTGACAGTGAATCCAGCAGGACTGTGTTAAATCACAACATAATTTCTAGCCACTAAAAATTAAAGACATGCTAATTGCTAACATTAGGCGGCCATTTTAGCAGTTATTGGCACTGAATTTGAACTTGTCTGTCTAAAATGACAGAGACAGCAGAACAGCTAGCGCGTTAGCGCTAGCCACTAACTGACAGACAATAACACAGGCAGCTCAAGCAAGACATTTTCTGTAGTGACTGTCAATCTGCTTTGTATCTGTTGACAGTGGATCCAGCAGGACTGTGTTAAATCACAACATAATTTCTAGCCACTAAAAATTAAAGACATGCTATTTGCTAACATTGGGCGGCCATTTTAGCAGTTACTGACACTTAATTTGAACTTGTCTGTGTAAAATGGCAGACAGAGACAGCAGAGCAGCTAGCGCATCAGCGTTAGCCACTAATTTCTAGCCGATAAAAATTAAAGACATGCTAATTGCTAGCGCGTTAGCGCTAGCCACTAACTGACAGACAGTAACAGAGACAGACAAGCACACGTGCAGAGACAGACAAGACAAACACACCACAGACACACCTAACAACTTACACAAACTTTGTAATACAGAGTTTTGTAGGACATTACTACTACACTGACCTTCTACAAACCTTTTAGTAAAGACATGCTAATTGCTAACATTTGCAGCTAATCCTAGAATTAGTGGCTAGCGCGTTAGCGCTAGCTGCTCATGTGTGTAAATAAACATGTTAAATATTACTATTTGAGGTGTGCTTTTTCAATAAAGACCCCCGGCAACAGTCCACTCGGCACTTCAAAATTTCTGCGGGAATTTTCTAGTTATTATTATTATTCTTTCTTCTGCCATTGGAGTCTATGGCAGCCCATAGAACCGTATGGTAAAAAGTTGTGAAATTTTGCACATTGATTAAGGACAGTCGCATGTTTAATTTCACTAAGTTACATGTTGCCAGTAAATGCGGTCTAGCGCCACCAACAGGTCAAAGTTTAAGGTATGTTTGTGCATGTAACTTTTGAACCGTTAGCCCGATTTTCAAAAACAAGAGATCGTTGGATTTCTTGGATCATACCGAGTTCAATGCGTCATAATGACGTCATAATGCGCCTGATGGATTGTCCGCCATCTTGGATTTTGTTGAAAGTGAATAAAAAGTTTCAGTGGTCGCAAATTTTGACGGATTCTCACAAAAATCGGCACAGACTATATTCAGACCAATGCGCACAAAACTTACTAGATGGATTTTTCAATTTTGACTCCGTTTGCCCGCTACAGCCAATCGAAATCAGCGGTGAAGGCGCCGATTTTGATGTGAGCTCATATCTCAGGAACGCTTTGGCAAAACAAAACCAAATTTTAAGGCATGCTTCGAGGCTCAGTCCAAAGTGCAGGAAACAAATATGGTGTCATTTTGTCTCTAGGGGGCGCTATAATTAGCAAAACATTGTTTTTGCTCATATCTCTTGATGTGTTTGTATTTGATATTAAATTGTGATATCCACAGATACTGTGGGTTGCCCCGTAGGTAGCTGATGCCAACTTTTCATGTTTGCCAATCGCCATTGGCGGCAACGCCGCCAAACAGGAAGTTTGCTCATATCTCGGCAACACTTTGACATCCGAAAACCAAATTTGGTCAGACGTATTGGTACCCGCCCCAAAGTACACCAAAAAAATTTGGTGTCATTTGTCCACTAGGGGGCGTTGTAATTAACAAAATTGTGTTTTTGCTTGTTTGCTATGGCATGTTTGTATTTCACACTAAATTTTCATCTCTGCTAATACTGTGGAAGGTCGCAGTTCAGGTCCTGTCAAAATTTTTTACCTCGGCGTAAGATTATGGCGGCCATATTGGATTTGGGCGAAAGTGAATCTAAAGTTTCAGCTGTTTCAAAACTTGGCCAATTCTCACAAAAATCGGCAGACACGATCTTCAGACCAAGCCGCACAAAACTTACTAGATGGATTTTTTAATTTCAACTTCATTCGCCCGCTACAGTCTATCAAAATTGGCGGCAAAGGCGCCAAATGGGATGTGAGCTTATATCTCGGGACTGGTTTGACGTATCATCATCAAATTTGCTCGTAGGCCTCGTGACCCCATCTAGAGGGGACAGGCCAAATTTGGTTCAATTTGGCCATTTGAGGGCGCTGCAGTTAGCAATATTGTATTTTGCAAAAGTGAATCTGAAGTTTCAGGTGTTTCAAAATTTGGCCAATTCTCACAAAAATCGGCAGACATGATCTTCAGACCAAGTCGCAAAAAAGTTATGAGATGGATTTTTCAATTTCAACTTTGTTCGCCCACTGCAGCCAATCGAAATCGGCGGCGAAGGCGTCAAATGGGATGTGAGCCTATATCTCAGGACCAATTTGACGTATCGAAATAAAATTTGCTTGTATGTCTCGAGACCCCATCTCGAGGGGACAGGCCAAATTTGGTTAAATTTGGCCACTTGGGGGTGCTGCAATTAACAAAAAAGTAATATTCCTTCGCATTGGTTGATGTCTTAGGATTCAGAAGTGAAATGTGATGGTTGTAGATATTGTGAAGAAATACTCTCATGTAAGTAAGTACTATTATTTCATTGATTGACATAGATAACTTGTGTTTCAGTTAATTGGATTTGGTGATGAAGCAGTTGAACAGGAAGAAAGTTTGTTTTAACCCTCTGGGGCTGATGATCATGCCGGTGTGATCAGATCACGTGGCATCTTTAAAGCACCATAACAGAAAAAACCCTGTCACGTGGAGCACTGCCGTCAACTTTACTCGAAAGTGCGGATTTGAAACTCTGTCCCAGTTTTTATTTGGTGCCTATAGACCACAGAAAACAGGAGATATGATTGTTTTAATTTGACAATAAATGCACAATAAATAGGCTCAGGACTTAAAGTGTTAATCCAAGGCTGTGGCATATCATACCCAAATGTGTTGTTACCTTCTGGGACTGTAACTTGAGTCAACACAATAGATCTTCATTCAATGTGAAAGTTACAAATTGTAAATGAATGTAAATTATTATAGCAGTAAATGTAAGTGATTCTTGGTGACGTCATCATTGACGTACATGTTTGTTGTTATGTGTAACACAGTAATTATATTTGGCTCTCTGAGTAAAGACATTTCATGTTGAACAGTTATGGACTGTTATTTCAACTCATGTATAGTCACAACTCTTCAAATCAAAATCAAATTAAAATCAAATTTTATTTATATAACCCACAGATATCCACAGATACTGTGGGTTGCCCCATAGGTAGTTGATGCCAACTTTTCATGTTCGCCAATCACCATTGGCGGCAACGTGAGCCTATATCTCGGGACTGGTTTGATGTATCAAAATAAAATTTGCTTGTATGTCTCGAGACCCCATCTCGAGGGGACAGGCCAAATTAGGTTCATTTCGGCCACTTGGGGGCGCTGCAGTTAGCAAAAATGTAGTGTTGCTTCGCATTTGTTGATGTGTTAGGATTCAGAACTGAAATGTGATGGTTGTAGATATTGTGAAGAAATACTCTCATGTAAGTAAGTACTATCATTCCATTGATTGACATAGATAACTTGTGTTTCACTTAATTGGATTTGGTGGTGAAGCAGTTGAACAGGAAGAAAGTTTGTTTTAACCCTCTGGGGCTGATGATCACGCCGGCATGATCAAATCACGTGGCGTCATTAAGGCACCGTAACAAAAAAAAACACATGGAGCACTGCTGTCAACTTTACTCGAAAGTGCGGGTTTGAAACTCTGTCCCAGTTTTTATTTGGCGCTGATAGACCACAGAAAACAGGAGATATGATTGTTTTAATTTGATAATAAATGCGCACTTATACTCGTGGGATGGGACGGCAGGCGTTGCATTTCTGTCCATATATTCGCCATTTTACAATCTAGGAAAAGTGGTCAAATCAGCTGATACTACTATATATATATATATACAGAGAGAGAGAGAGAGAGAGAGAGAGAGAGAGACAAAATTAAAAGTATTAAAACTGCCAAAATAGGCTCAGGACTTAAAGGGTTAATGCAAGGCTGTGTCATACTATACCCAAATATGTTGTTACCTTCTGGGACTGTAACTTGAGTCAACACAAATAGATTTAGTGTCATTCAGTGTTAAAGTTACAAATTGTAAATGAATGTAAATTATTATAGCAGTAAATTACTACGTTAGTGATTCTTGGTGACGTCATCATTGATGTACATGTTTGTTAAGTGTAACACAGTAATTATATTTGGCTCTCTGAGTAAAGCCATTTCATGTTGAACAGTTATGGACTGTGATTTCAACTCATGTATATTCACACCTGTTTATTGCAAGATCATCTGAATACATGTGTTAGTAAAGGAGCTTATATACATTCAGTAAAGTTTGGGTTATGATCATAGCATTTGAGTTGCCAAATGCACACAGTATGTAACATTTATTTAATCCATTTTTGTTGGAGTAGCATAGCATGTAAAGCATTTCATACGCAGACAAGCACATTGATTGAAAATTTCTTATTGTTCCATCATCGGCCCATAAGCTTGGACCCCTCATTGCTGCTTGCAGCTATGTTATTACATTGTTATTGCCACCACAGACTATTATTAAAAATCATTGTTGAAATTTAAGACAAAAATGAAAGACAAGTTTCAGATTTTGTGAACTTTAATTAAACCATATACACATATGCTGTCCAGATTAAAATCACAAATTAATTGTACCAAATGAATTGGTTCACAGTTATTTCATGTTGGACTTTGACTCTTGGAATGAAAACATTTTTTCCAGTTTGCCAAATACTGCTCTGCAAAATTACAATACAATCAACTGAAGAAAATGATCTAAAGGCATTCATACTGTAGGGCTTTCAGATTTACAGAAATAACTGGACTATAATGTTAAATACCATGTCTGTCAGGTACCAGGTCTATTTTGAATATCAGTATTCAACAGTACAATACATTTTCTGCAACCTTGGTTATAATTATTAATACTTATGTTTATTTTGCATTGAGACATCTGTCCAATACTTTGAATATTTTTGTAAGCTGCATTTAAAGGCAAATCACTTTTAGTGGATGGGCTTCCACAGTCATGTTTTTAAGATCAGACCAGAGGTTCACTATTTGTGATGGATCCTGGTGCTATGGTAGCTATATCAAGCTGGGCGGATGACAGAACAAAACTGGGCTCCTCTCATCACTCTGGAGGAAAGGATTGTCTTTATGATTATTATAAAACAGTCCCACCAAAGGCACAAGCATGTAGCAATTGGTGAATCTTGCTTTTCAACATGCTGCTATTGCTGTGGGGTTTGAAGGTTGTACTTTAATGGCCACCAAGATTTCGCTTTTCTCCACTCATCCAGTCAAGTCCGATGAATGTTAGGCTCATGGTCATGAATATGAAACCCAGTGCTGTGAAACATGCAGCCTGGAGACCCAAAGAACTTATGTTAGCACAGTATCACTGGGCCTTTACATTCATTATAACTCTCTTCTTAGCTCTTTGTTCTTAACCAGTGATATGAACCCACCTGGATCTTTGGTCTGGAGTTCATTGGCTCCTCGTTGATGGGGATAATACGGATGTAGAACAGTCCTGGAAGGATAAAGATCAGACTGGGAGCAGTGGTTGCCCCTGGAAACACAGGAGGCACAATAAACATTTGATTCGTTGATTGCACTTACTCAGTTCTTGTATGGAAACAGTCCCTTGGTTATACTGTTATATAAATATGTCTGTGTCGTCTCTTGAGCCACAGCCACCCATTTCATATGGACATTCAAAGGGCCAATATAAACTATTAGACTACCAATAGACTATTTAAAGGATGATAAGTGGAGAGGTTGCAATCTGGAGCCATGCTGCTAAATACCACTAAATCCTGCACACTAATCATTAAGTCAACTCATTATTTTAAAATGGGATATAATTGTTCTTTTGATCCTAACAGATCTTTTATTGGAGTGCATTTTAGTACTAGAGCTAGAGTTGCTTTTTCTTCCTTTTCGTTCAGGCTTTCATAATATTTAAAGTCTAATATCTCACCAGTAATGCCAAAAATATCTCGAATGTTGGGAACAAGAATGACCAGCAGGTTGACAGCAAATAGCAGACACACAGCAATGGTGATGTGACGGAGCCATTGGAAGGGCTTCCCTGGAAACAGCAGCTGCAGGAGAGCACGGCGGATCTGAAAGACAACATAGTTGTAGGGATACTCGGATACTTGGCTGAAACGAGTATCCGGCACGGATAAAGCACTTTTGTCGAGTACGAGTATTATACAAGTAATATGAGTCAATATCTGTGCTTGGATTGAATGAAAAACCTCATCTGGTAGCTGACTGTGTCTGTGCTGGTCACAGTGCCCCTCTCCTACACACATACAGATGTATTGTGTTGCTGTGTCCCTCTGCTCACTCACACACAGAACAGCCCTCTGTCTCTCCCTCAGTCACTCAGGTTTGTGGGTCTTTTCCGTTAAGCTTTAGGGTTTCTTCAGCTTCAGGTTTGTTTTTACTTTGGTTTGTACTTACTTATTAACAGGGGTGAAAGTGAACTGGTCCACAGACGTCAAGAAACGCCATTGGTGCCAGGGCAGGACGAACAATAAATTACACCAACGAAATTCCACACATTCTTGTGGTTGGCTGAAACACTTTATACATCATTTAAATATCTATCAGTTATCTTAGTTAACTTGTTCTGTAAATAGTTTGTTTCCTATCATGATCAAAACCATTGATCTGAAGCTCAATGCTGATACTGTCCTGTAAATAGTTTTCTAATCAGCAATAAATACAACAATTTCTCATCAAGCCATATCAATTGCATGCTTAAAATAACATACCGGTTAAAGCCCTGCCCATTTCAAGACAGCCCAACCAACTTCTGTGTTAAACCCCACCCACTTCTGTGTTAGGCCCTGCCCACTCCAAGTACAGCTACAGATAATTCATGTGGTTAACAGATACAGATAATGCTGTATTCACTCATCCCTAGTAGGGACACAATTTCTCTTGACCCCTGCCAAGTCTAACCAGTGATGACTTGTTTAGTCATATCATCAACCACTGACTGTTGAGGTGGTATCCAGCAAAAGGCACAGAAATTTGAAAGCAAATGGCCTTGCACCAAATTGGAAGAATCTACTTTAGTCTAAGATCATCTTAAAACATACACAGAGGTTCTTCATAATGCAGCCTATTATTCATCATTAATGGAGGAAAATAAGAATAACCCCAGGTTTCTTTTCAGCACTGTAGCCTGACTGACAGAGTCACAGCTCCATTGGGCCATGTATTCCTGCAGACCTCAGTAGTAATGACTTCTTGAATCAGCAGCCTCTTGCAGCAGCGCCTGTTTACTGTAATTTCAAGATAAGATAATATAAGGTAAACATTAATGACCCTATACCTGGAAAAAAAACTTACTTGTCACAACAGCTTGAAAACACTAGGTGGATAAGAAATAACTCGTAAATTAGAAATATATAGAAAAAAGTCATGCTGAAAAAGTTCATTAAGTCATGCTGGTGTTAAAGAGTCTGAGAGCTGTTGGAATGACCTGTGGTAGCTCTCCTTCTTACATGGTGGGAGTAGCAGTCTGTTGCTGAAGGAGCTGTTTATACCCCCCACAGTCTCATGTAGGGGGTGAAAATAAGTTTTGCTAACATCAACACAAGACATGTTCTTACAGGAAACAAGACCACAGGTACAGTTAGAGTAACAGCCACCAGCACAGCCAGTCGAACGCACAGGATCAGAGTGTCCAGCGGGTCCACTTTACTGTATGTATGGAGGAGCTCTGCTTCGGTGTTCTCTGAAAACACACACACACAGATTAGAACCTGTCACACCTCACAGTCTTTAAATCAGAGTCATATTCTGCAGCTGACTGTTGCCTCACCATAGAAGGTCAGATAGCCAAATATGGCAGTGAAGAAGTACATGATGAACATGCCCAGTATAGAAACATTGCCAATATTTTGCATTCTTGTCTTGGTTGGGCTTTAGGAGAACAAGATAAATACAGTACATTAATCAGAAGAGAGAAGCATGACATTTGTTTTTTCTGGAAAAGCTTATTAAAGTACTGCCCCTGATATTGCTAGGTGTGAAACTATCTTGGACAGGATGTAAAAAACAGGTTAAGCATTTAAGAGCACTAATGATGAGCTGGATTAACATTTTTCATATTTGAAGGCACAATCACAAAATCAATAGTGCAACTTTAACAAGCAAAAAAAGGCATGTTCTAAAAAGTATTCCTTTCTATATTATGTTACATTAAAGAATGTTTTTCCACCTGAAAGATTCCCGCCATGGTTGCTGTAGAATTGCATGCTGTGTACTGTATCCAAAGAATGTAAGAGTCTAATCATCTTACTTGCTCAGTTCAGTGTAGATTGGAAGCACTTCAGGGTGACATACAAAGGCAAATGCCAGGATGGGAATGGTATATGCTGTCTGTAAATCAAGTAACAAGAGTATTTTCACTTGGTTGTTTTCCAGGAAGCACTTAAACTCTACATTAGCACAGTCTTCTGAACAGAGTTCATCATAAATTAACCATTCAAATGCAAATGGTCATTTGTGTGTGTGTGTGTGTGTGTGTGTGTGTGTGTGTGTGTGTACACTTTAAATTTAATAAATTAATCCCTGACCTCTTGATTGATTGTGAAGAGTTTGGCGGCACATATGTCCTCTGTGCTCACAGAGTAGTTGCCAAACACTTCCAGAGGGCAAGTGATGTTGAATCTCTTGTAGATGACCTAAAATGACAAAGAGAAAGTTTGGGGGGGTTTAACAACTTATTATGTTTTGCTACCTTTGGTAACAAAAAACATACCTGGTACTCTTTGGACCCTTCCCAAATATATACATTCTTAATTTTTACTACCATGGCTCTATTTTTGTAACCAATATATTCAGTATTTGCACCTAGAAACTACTGTATGCTGAACAAATGGCACACTACAGTAGCTGTCAGGGGTAACATATCCCTGTCCTATTCAACCTGATGATGATCAGTTCAGTACTGTTATACTACAGAACTGTAATGTAAGAGCTAAATGCATTGGAATGATGATAATGTTGTTTCTCCTGGGTGAAAAAGTAACTTCAGTAATAGATGAAGCTTGTTTAACTGCAGAGTAACTTCAGGTTTCATGATTGAAGTTTTTATATCATGTCAGCATGTCTGTCCATACTCACAACCCCCTCTCACTCATCTGCAAGCTCTTTTGCTCTGCTGCAACACACATTAATTTACATAATAGGTGGTTGAATGTAAAAAAAATTAACAGTTACTGGGTATATACTCTGGGTCTTCCTCAGTATTATACTATTGGTAGTTTCCTAATAACACACAAGTGAAAACACAAATAGAGGGTTTATTAGTGTTATGGTCACAATTGGTTGTCAGTACACCTAGTATATGTATATGTCTTGTTGTTCGTTAAGTTCCTGCCTGTCCCACAGACTCACCGCAGAGAGGAAGAAGACCATACAGGAGAGGGAGAAGCCACTGGTATAACCCAGATACCCTGCATAATCCAAGAATACAATGAAATAATAAATGGCCTAGTTGTACACAAGCTGTCAAAAGCATTAGGAATTGTTAATTATGATAAAGTTGAGGGACATACCCAGATGTTTCATCAAGGTTAGTGGGAGGATGATGCAGACAGTGACGATGATGATGAGGTAGTTTCCATTCAGAAACCAGTCGCTAGGTGCAGAAGATAAGACATCAGACACACATACAGTGAAGCATAAACAAATAGTACACATGGTGTAAAACAGCTAAAAACTCCAACAAATGGTAATATTTCCTTTGAATAGATTAACAGTTGATGACAACTAAGCAGGTGTTTTCAGAAAGTCTTTTTTATAAACATGAGTTTAAACTAGTGTTTTTAAAGATTTACGTCTTCAATAGGAACCAAAGGACTTGGGCTGAGAGCCTCAGTCGGGAAGTGAAAAAGTTCTGAGAGACAGACTGACAGATAGTCGGGTTTTGTCTATTCGTCTTTTATCTTATACCTCTGTAATGGACACAAAGATGAAACTGAATTTCACAAATTTCAATTTCACATTTTTTTATTTCAAAGTTGTGAGAAGTACTCACTCAGAGCTGAATGCCTGGCCAAGAAATGCTTGGATGACCAGTGGTAATTCAGATTTTACTATGAACAGGTAGCTGGACATGGCTGCAGGTGAGGAAAAGAAAGTGTTTACACATTCTTTCATAACAGTGATGTTCTGGTACCTCAGATTCCATTGGAAAGACGAATCATCCCCACCTACTCATAGGACTTAAACATTCCAAATGCCACACCTAAATATCTAGTATTACCTCCAATGTTATGTAGTGTTATGATGACAGCTGCCAAAATCTTCCCTGGATGTCCAAAAGCTCTCAGGCCAAGCTGCTCGTAAGCACGAATACCTGAGGAGACCAGTAATAAAAAATAATAAACATTTTAAACTGACTAGACATGAGACATTTGTAAGCTAAACTGGCCTAATAATAGGGGACAGGAAGACAGGAAGACACTTTTGAGAGGTTTTAGCTCTGTGTGTATTTTCTAAATTGCAATGACTAAATAAATCCTCACCCACAACTCCAGCACTGCGTAGCAGCAGGTGGATGGAGTAACAGGACAGACAGGCTATACATGTCAGTAGCATCCTGTAAAATACAAACATGCACGGAAGGTAATGTCATTAATGTCACTTTTTATATGTTGATTAGCTTCAGTAAATTGTGTATTGCATAAAAAAGCTTCTTCATTCAAGTCTTTTGTTGTTGTCATTGAAATTATTATTATATGATTATATATTATTATATGAGTTTTCAGTGAGGCAAGTAAAAACGGCACAGTACCAAACTGATACATATACAGTAGATACTTTATTTTCTCTCTTGCTGTTCTTGAATTTAAAGTGAAAACAGACACCTTTTGATTTTTATTGTTTGTGCCACTCTATCAAAGACTGGAAAGCTTTCTATTTTCCTCAGAGTGAAAGATACATTTAAATTACAATTATATTGATTAGACATGGATGAATGGCATCTGTATATGTTGTTCATGCCATAGAGCATAGAGGAGGATTATGGTGCTTTGATGGTGACACTGTTTGTGTTTTCACTCAAAATTCATGACGTCATGAAGCTAACTTCAGAGAATGAAAGAAAGAGTCTGCAAAGCTGTCAATAAAGCAAAAAGGTGGCTACTTTGAATGAGAATCAAATCATGAGTCAAACTTTTGATTGGTGCTGTATTTTCCAAGAGTGATTTGTTTTGGAAGGCGCAGGAACATATTTTGTCATTTTATTTGGAGGAATTGTTGGTTTGTCATGTTGTCCATCACATCTTAAAGATAAGTTATAGCAAAGTTGTGGCCACACACTCTGATTTGTAATATAATGTAAAATAAACAGTTAAATTTGAAGAGCCATTTGGGGTTAGGTAGATTCATATGTTTAATTAATTGAGTATGCCTGAAAGAGCACACTCATTATTATTCCTCGGGTTTATTCTTATTGAGTGTGCCTGAAAGAGCACACTCTTTACTATCCACCCGGCTTATTATTGAGTGTGCCTGAAAGTGCACACTATATACTAGTCACCGCGCTTATTCTTATTATTAGTGCCGAGTGCCCACGACACGAGGCAACTATTAATCTTCTGCGTGTTTCTTGGCAGCTTTATTATTCATTTTCCGCCCTTTTTCGGCGATTAATGCGGCCCACAGCGGTGAGAGGACCCCAACAAATTATATATCAAAACGTGCGTTTTCATCCTGAATCCCATGCATTACTTCTGTAAGAGATTTGCAAGTTTTTCGCGAATTTATTCGCATAATAGAAATTTCGCATAGGAATGAATAGAAAACCCAGAAAAAAAAAATTCAACATTTTCAGCAATGAACTGTTCTGGCATACTTTCACCAAGAGACTTCATTTAAACTTTAAAATGTAGGTACTCTTGCCTCTTCAGTGATTCACTTCACTCATCAACACCTTTTACCGTTTTTCAAGGCTTAAAGTTGAGCAGGTTTTTACTCAAATTTCTGGGTTTATAATGGGTGTGTATTGCACGGAATGTTTGTGCTAGAGTGGATGACATCATCAGCTAGAGTGAGGAGGAGAGAAACAAATGAGTGAAAAAATAAAATGTATTCGACTACCGTGGCCTCAAATGCCCTACTACAGACATGATTTATACATAGTAGGAAAATTTGTCTTCTCACTCACATTTGAAAGATTCGGCAGCAACACGCATCTCCTGCCCTATATACTCCCATGTTAATTTGAGAGGAGAAATTTCCAGAAGGAGCAGGGAGCACCTGTTCTTTACCTAACGACCTAGGCCAGAGTTTTTAACATTTAGTTCTCAAACGTGACACAGAACTGGTCAACAAGATGAGGATGCCCACGGTTATTTCGGCTTTTGGATACGCCACACCGTTTGGCATTTTTTGCCACCTCTTCAAGGGGGTTCATTCAGAGACTTTCTGTGTCTCAGGGGGAAAGACAGTGCCTGCGTGCACCTGTGACTAATTACTCTGACCTGCAGCTGACTCTGGTTGCTTCGCAACCTCAAGCCTTTGACTAACTTTATTGAAGTCTCTGTGCTACTGCAGTGTCATTAATAATGTATGGGGGCGACGGGGCCAGAGTCAGGCACACTCAAAATTTCTTTAGAATTTTTTCTAGTTATATAAATAAGCATAATCATTTATGTTTGCGTGCGTGCAAGTTTGTGTGTGTGTTGTCAGTTGTCTATTGTCTATTTCTGGTACTCACAGGAAGAGAATTATGCCGGTGTTTGACATGGCGTATGACAGACCCAGAATGCCACTGCCCATAATGGCGTTGCTCAGGTTGAAGACAGACATCCCAAAGGAGGTTTTGCCTTCAAACTAGAAAAAGTAATACACTAGAATATTACATCACAATTGACATCAGTATAGTCAGTAAGTCATGCAATATCTTTCAACATGCTAATGACAAATCATCTGAGACCCAGAGTAAAAAAAGTTTTGCTTTTTTGATATTTTTATGATAATTTAAGTATTGTGGTTGAAAGAAACATGTTAATGTAATGTTATAACACTGAATTCATTTTTGTGTGGATTTCTTTTAAAAATTATTTTCATTTCATGAACATTAAAGTAGATGAAGACATGAAGAATACACATCTGAATGCTTTGGCTATTTTATATTATATTCTGTGGATATCATTTTACATGAGGGAGGAAATCAGCACATTTCTGTCTGACCTTTACTATCGCAATTTGTTGATGTTCTTTGTGAAAAGATGAAAGATTTAAAGATGCCAGCTAGCAATCAGGACAGTAGGATTCAGATTCTATAAGTTATGCTCGACTTAGAGGTCTCAGACTCATGTCCTGCACTGAGGACAAAAATGAATTGCTGGGTCTTTTAAACTGTATTTTAAACTCTTTACCATTAGCATTTATGTTTCAGGGAGAAATCGATGGCTGGATTATGTTCTCAGTTCAGTCCCTTTATAAAATGTCATTATTACAGCTATTAAATAGGCACCAACAGCACCATTATTAGATTACAAATTAAAATTTAAAGAGGAATTACATCTGATAATGTTGTAGCCATCTGATCTGTTTCAGATCCCTAATAATTAGTAAAGACATTTCATCAAAAACACATTCATTACCTCAACCTCTTTCATACTCACATCTGTGAACTGAGGCATCTTTGATCCATCACTGTTGTGTTTCAGAAACTTTGCTTCCTCTGGTGGAACTCTGTAATGTCCACCACAAACAATAGAGAAACACTACGCTTTTTCAACTTTAGATAGTGTAAACATAATTTATTTGCCATGAATTCAGCGTGAGTCAGCAAATAGGACATACATAGGAAACATACCTTCCTTCCATAAGCACAGCACCATCATGGTGGTGAGTACAATTTGATAGCTTCTGCAGTTCCATATTTATGACAAGGCTCACTTAACTGAAAATTTTCAAAAGAATGAAATTGCATTTAATGGTGAAATCTGAAAAAGAAAAAAACACAAACAGCCTAAAATTACCTAATGAACATCAGTATGTAAACTGGTTGTTTGTTGTAGTCATTATACTTAAAAACATTGTGATATAGTATGATATATAAATACTAATAAATAATAATAAAAGGAGATAAATAACAAATATATAAATAACAAAAACAAAATTACACCAAAGACAAAAACATACATAGGATGCCTGTGTAATGTGGAAGTTGTTCAGACTGCTTCCACTAGTATTTAAAAAGGAATCTAAAAGGGGACGTCAAGGTGTTTTTAGAATAAGCCCTTTTTATCTACAGAGGGAGTGGGCCTCTTCCATGTAGTCCAATATCTTGTCCTGGCATGTTTTTTTTTTTTTTTAATTTTTTAGTTTTAAAAATATATTTTGGGCTTTTTGAACCGTTATTGTATAGTAGCAGCTAAAGAGTGACTGGAAAGTGGCAGAGAGAGGAGGGATGACATGCAGCAAATGGACCACATGACAGACATAAACCATGGGCCACTACAGCGAGGACTGAGCCTCTGTACATAGGGGTGCACACTCTACCTACTTAGCTAACCAGTCATCGCATTGGCATGTTTCTACAGTAGCCCAGAGTGGACAAACACTGGCTAGATGGGGCTTTTTGCTGTCACCATAGCTCTTCCTGCACGCTTGGAAGGGTGAGTCAGTCACAATCTGTAACTTCACCACTGGATGCCACTAGATCATATACACTGAACCTTTAAGTAACTAAGTACAGGAAGAATGTTGACAGGGCAGCTGTTGGCACCTTCCAGGCTTTGGGGCACACTAGACAATTATTATTATTATTATTATTATTATATAATATATATAATTATTATTTGCTAACATGTTCACAATGATACCTCAGGTGATAATATGGTGGTGTTGTATTCCACAACATTCATATGAAAAAAATACTATTCTGCAGCTTTAAGTATTTAAGTGAAGGAGTTTTAGGCAGAGTGTTTGGAGTGCCTGAGAGATACTCAACATGAATTATATCAAATCTGAATCCAGTGGAGCAGCTTGGTAGATGAATGGTTAGATTGCATTCTACGTACTCACTTCCTAGTTACAGTTATGTCATACCAATCCCTCTCTTCTCTGTCCCTTGTCCTGACCCAATAAAGGCCAAAATTCCCCCAAAAAAACAATCCAAAAAAAAGAAAAAAGAAATCTTGTCTGTATTCCAATGTAGAATTTGCTTATGGAAACTGCACTTTTTTTGTATTTAGTTTTGATTTATTTAGGTTTCAGTTATTATTATTTTTTAAGTTTTTAAAATGATAAATATTTAAGGACAAAAATAGAAACACGCAGAGAACTAAGACTAAAACTAATATTTGCTATTCAGTTAGGTAGTAGAGGGTGGGTGAACAGACCTTATCCATTTTCACCAATAGGGCTGTGTACATACAACTGTGCAGCCACCATTTCAGATTTGCTGACAACAAAGCTGTGGTGTGTCTGATCACTGAAATCAATGAAAAGGTCTATCTGAAGGAAGCAGCAACAGCTAGCAAGATTAAGGACATGATAGTGGACTTTGAGAAGAAGCAGTGGGGGAACTATGTGCCCCTTAATATCTATTGGTCATTGGTGAAGAGAGTGGACAACTATAACTGCCTTGTACAAGAGGTGCCTAAAAGACATTTGTACCAGACACTGCAAAAATGAGGCTTGGAAATGGGTGATTGGAAAGGATCCCAATCACCCAGATAACAGCCATGCTGCTTTCCCTTCTACGCTCAGGAAGATGGTTTAAAAAAAATCACTATGATTGTACCTGTATAATTATATGTGACAAAGCTGAACTGAACAGATTGTAATAATAAAAACAATATACATGGTTAACAGAATCAAAGGCTTATATACCAATTATGTTTTGTACTGGTTGGCCAATTTCCCAAACTGCAGTGAAAGGCAACGTGGCTTTACAGATAAGAACCTGGAGTGAAGCCAAGTGTGGAAGGCTCCACTTGTGGATATCTCCTCCCTGTAGGCCTCATTAATGACAGACAGAGTGATAACAGCTGAGAATGACCTCCCTGCTCAAACATGACTGAGCTGGCTCCTCAGACATTGACATTTTGTACAATAGTCATCATATGGACTATTTGTAAACACAGTCCTTATGCATAGATATATTTTTCGATTTTCATACTATCATGCTATTTGCATTACAGAAGTTATTCATGCTTCCCAGAGAGAAATTATACATGCATATTTTATTTAGAAAATAAATACATTAATTATGGCACTGTCATGAAATTATAGGTAGTGGTCACAGGTTATATTAGGTTAAATATCGGGATCAATTACATGATCAAAATCAGGTTATGTCTATCAATTTAAAAGTTATTAGTGACATACTTTAATGACACTGAAGAAGGATGTATGTTTGAACGGTTTTATCGTGTGAACCAGGCACCCTTTAGCTTGACTGAAGTGACAGGAGGGCATCTGGAAGTCAAAGTCAAACTGTTTCCTATGGCCGTCTGCTCACCTGACACTGTCTGACATATTGTACACCCACCCACCCAGTGCACCAATCAGCTTCAAATGTTCCTTGCCAGTGTTTTTTGGGCAAAGACAACTGCAAACAGAAAATTCTATTTATGACAGACTCTGTGCTATAACATGTGCTTCCAGTGAGTCTTGTAGAATCAAATCATTATTTATACATGAAATAACAGCCCAACAGTATGTTAATACAACAATTGAAATGACTGTTCTCCTTGTTGTTCTCCTTTGTTTCCTTATTGCATTTAAATTGTTTTCACTGTCAAACTAATAAATAACCTAAGACATGTTTTAACACAGATTCCTCAAGTTCTTGCAAAAAATAAACCTATACAGAATACAGCCTTTAGAATGGGAAATGCAATACTGTAATAATAATGTAATTCTTATTCTCAATAAGAAAAGATATATATCATCCACCACTGATGATTAAATTGTAAACTCTTTAAAAGAATGTAAATGTACAAAAGATACCAACTTCCCTAGCTGTGCACAATGCATGCATTTAAAGTTACTTTAGGTTTAACTAACTGACTCTCACATCATAATCTGTGCATACAACTAGTTTAACGCCTCTGATAAAAAATAAATAAATAAAAAACTTTAAAAATCATAGCCTCTAAGCACTAGCTTAGATTCTTTAGTCTTCCTGAACAGACCTCCTCAAATTGCAAAACCATGTGGCAACAACGTAGTTCCAACTCAGACAGAAAAATGGACTGACTTACCTCCAGAAGCAGGCCCACCTGACCCTGTGAAGCAGAGAAGCAATCTGTGTGGTAAAATCCTGGGATCAGAGGTGTAGTTTGGGCCGTAAGCACAGTTATGCTAGCCTTCTTTTTGGAGCACAGCAGAGAAGCTTAAAGTGTCTAAGGAAAAGGAATATAGAGAAGGGAGCAAATGTGGGAGTAGGCAGTGAGAAGGGAGGGCTGCTGAAAATTGTGGTTTCAAATTTCTCATCACATATAGAGGCACTCCTCTTCCTTTCCAAAAAAAAAAAGAAAGAAAGAAAACAAGTTAACTTTCTCTCAGGCTCTGGTGATGGATTGCTCTGTTGAGAACTGTTTCCATATTTCTGCTTTTTTCCTACTCCTTGTCTCTTAGTTGTGAACAGTGGAAATATGGTGAGGTGATAGGTTCAGGTTTGCATAAGAGACCAAAGGCTTGTGGGCAGCTCTGCATTAGAAGTAAACTGGAAAAAGCTAGTTATTAGATCAATGTGGAAACGTTCCACAGAAAGGTAAATATATAAACCAGCATTCCCCAGAAGTGTCCGATGTGACCTGACTCCTGCAGCTGAATGGAGCTATTTGAAAGCAGACATGGTCTAAGATACACACATTCCCATGGCTATTCTGGTATATTATTTCTGCACAGGACCACAGTTTCACCTTTGTGTAGAGGTTTGGCTGGTCTAATAATGTTCCTCCAGTCATTAAATCCATCATTGTATAATTTATATTGCAGACAAAAATTTGAATGGTTGTTACATTGATACATTTAAATTATCATCATACCACACCTCACCCTCAATTTTTGTGTCACAAAAATTTTGACAGAAAAATTGTGTCATGCCATGTTTTTAGTGTCTGGACATTCAGGCTGAATCCAACTTCTTTGTTGTGGAGAAAATGTTGAAGTCAAAGGTCAGTGGTGAGGTCAGGAGGGACAAAAGTGTTCATGAGCCTCTGATGTCTTATGCTGTAATATTTACTGACACTTGGACAAGGAGAATTAGAGACACTCTCAAAGTACATCAGAAGTCACATCAGAAGTCACATTCTGCCCAACTCATGCTGGTGGATAGACTTTAATCTCCAAGATAACATCACAAATACTATACGCCCAGAATTAGCCAAAGAGAATGTTTTTACCCATGCAGGTGTTATTGTCAGTCATTTTCTAGTCTGGAGACACAGATGTCTGTTTACGCAGATTGGAATGCCAGCGTCAAGCTTTCTATTATGTCTAAGAAGGCAGCAATTGGTCTCTTCAACCCTGGCCACTACATTGTTGAGATAGACTGGCACCTACTGTTCTCAACCAAAGCCAAACACTTAATACTGCCAAGGACCTCAAGGCCCACACGTGACCTTGTGTAACCTAATGATAGAGGGTTAGGGTTACATAACATCCTCTCTTATTGATCATAAGGTCAATACTAACTACAGAATACTAATAACTGAATGAATGGAATCAAGTTGGTCATTGGAAAGTGTATATAAGAAGGCATATTTTGGCAGTTTTAACAGTTACTGTGATTACGATCACTCACATAATCAATCATTAGACTGAGGGCCAAATTTGTTTTTTTTTTTCTTTTCACTACAGGTTAAGAAACACTACCTCTAACTCTAGAGCCTTGAAAGGCTTTGTGTATTTCCTCAGTCCATTGTACCACAGATGGAGCTGATATCAGTGTGGCTTGCAAAACCATAGTTCCATAGTTGCATATCCAAAAATCCAGTGTCTGCAGTATTTAGCCATCCCCAGAAAAAAAAAAGTGCTGTACATCCTTCAAAACATGACCCAAATAAGACACCTCAGGTCGACAGAATTGCAACTTGCCAGCAATGCTCTGTGACCACACTTGGCCAGTCTCTGTAGCAGCAAGATAGAGTCTGTGTGGCTAGCTTGTTTTGATGGAGGAGGTCATCTGCATACTGTAAGAGAGTGGAGCCCATGCAGGTCTCTTTTTACCACCGCTACATACACCGTGGGTCTCTCGACACAACCCTGTGACAAATGTCACCAAGTGTTCTGTTTACCTTTGAATGTGTATGCAAACAGATACTGGCTATCTGGATGAAATGGTGTCAGAAAAATGCAGAACTACAATCAATGACTGTGTAGTGTGTGGAATTAGATGGTAAAGTAGCTAAAATCAAATTGGTGTCAGGTATAATTTGGAGCTGCAGGCACCACAATAGTATTAATTGTTTGCAGGTTTTGCGTGAACCACCATTCATCAGGGCAGTTTGCTTTGGAAACTTTGGAACTTTGATTAACAGACAAGATCACACACACACACGCAAACACACACACAGACAAGACAAAAGTCTTCCAAAATAAGAGTCCCTTCAAAATAAAAGACTTTGTAAAATTCTCTTCTTGACAGACACAAGAACACACACAAGCACACACATACAAACACAAGACAAAAGTCTTTCAAAATAAGAGTCCCTTCAAAATAAGAGCCCATTAAAAAGGCAGTGATGACACAGATTGTTGTATTAATACTGAATTTGCTGAGCAGTGTCAATAATAATTTATGGGGGCAA
>CM053984.1:26815939-26831502 GCA_028641955.1 Protonibea diacanthus
ACCTTTTCAGTCATTTTGTTTTCCCTTTTCCCCTTTTAATTTAATGTCTAGTTCTTACTTATACTACTATATGTTGTGGAGAAATTGCTGAAGTCAAAGGTCAATGGTGAGGTCAGGAAGAAAGAAAGTGTTCAGGAGTCTCTGATGTCTAATGCTGTATTATTTATTGACGCTTGGCCAAGGAGAATTAGAGAGACTCTCGTAGTACATCAGAAGTGCCTGAGTCGGTCTCACATTCTGCCGAACTCGTGCTGGTGGATAGACTTTAAACCCCAAGATAACACAAATACTATACGCCCCAAATGAGACAAAGAGAATGTTTTCACCCATGGAGGTGTTATTGTCAACATATTCTAGTCCAGAGACACAGATGTCTGTTTATGCAGATTGGAACATCAGTGGCAAGATATCTATTATGTCTAAGCAGGCAGCAATAGATTTCTTCAACCCTGGCCACCACGGTGTTGAGATAGACTGGCACCTACAGTTTTTTTGTACAAAACATGGTCAGCATCAATACAGTGAATATCAAGGTATGGTTACAATATGATGTGACAACATAATTCAGACGCTAGCCATGTAGTGTCCTTATTGATACAAGAGAAACAACAAAAAAGGGAGAGAAGAAAAACAAAAAAATAGACATACACATATGCCTGTGCAGGTGTTCACTTACACCCACATGTCCTGTTATGGCTACTCTGGCTTTCAAAAAAGGTAAAAAAAAAAACATCAGAGTAGTTTGTGAGGAGGAGGTAAATACAGTAATAAGCACTCATGGAGACGGGTTTCAACAAAAGGATTTTGGATTTATTCACAAAAACAGAAATATTATCCGGGGTTGACTTAAAAACGTAAACAAAAAAAATAAACCATTGATAAACCATTTCACTCCTCACTGCCTTCACTCAACTTCAACAAAAAAAGTCAGACAAAGAAAAACCAGCCGTCCTCGCTCCCTAATCACAGGAGGAGGACGGCCTGACTAGGAGGAAGGACTTGAGCAGCAAAAAACAATTATAATCTACAATAGTCATCATTATCCTTAGCATTTACAAATACAAAGAATCAATAGGCTCCAAGATCCCGGCCCCTAATTGTTGGCTTTAGCAAAACAATTACATAAATAAGATTCAAAAGGAACCTTATACTCTTCAAATAATCATGCTGTTCAAGGCAAATCAAAGTTCAAATGAGTTACTTGATGACCATCTGTCTTATCAAAGTTCATGATTATGTCAGAATATCTGACGCAGTCCATAATGGAGGCTGGGAAATTACTTCATCAGAGTAATGCCTCTGATTGTCATCGGCAGTGTGACACAGGGCAAAATTTGCAATGCTCGGGGATGATACAGTGCCAAAGAGGTGAACTTTCATCCTGTAAACATCAAGTGGTTTGCTGATATCACCCTCTGGCCACCACAAAAACCTCAGGAAGTGTCTGCCATGATTGCAATTTCTTCTTGGCGAAAACTTAACAGAACTCCAACGAGTGTGTTTGTTAAGTCTGGACCTGGGAGAAGCTCTTTGTTCAGAGATGTTCCTTGAAATAAGGATGTCAAAGTCAAAGAGTCAAACACCACCCGCAGCTTGAGCTTTCGCTTGTGGTAGACACCATGATGTGGGATGTACCAGACTTTTCCATCCTTTCTGCTAAGCTGCTGTGGTGGAACCTTTTCTGCGTAACCCCTTTTGTGGATGTCCTCCATGAAGGAGGTGTATTCCTCAGCATACACTGTATCCTTTCTAAATGTTTTCATAAGGTGCAGTGTGTGTTCCTTTACCAAACCATAGTTATCGGGCATAACTTTGTCTTTATCCCGGAAAGGCAGTGGTAAATGATAGTGGCCATCTTTAAGAAATGCTGAGCTGGAACCAATCTCCATAAAACGTTTATCCTCAACTGACATCTCATTTTTCTCCTTGTATATGTTCTCAGAGAAATCCTGATTATATTGTCTGATGAGTAGATCCCTCAACTCAACAACAGAGATTCTGTTACTTGACACTGCAATGGGCCCAGCATTTTCTGTCACACTATCAACACTGAGTGGTCCAGTTACCACCCATCCAAGTAAGGTTTTGACTGCATACGGTCCATTATCATGTCCGTTATCATGTTTATTATTTTCCATGGCTCCATTGCTTGAGGAATATCAGTCCCAATGAGGAGATCAATGTCTGCCTCAATTTCTGTTAACTGGATGCCACTGAGATAAGGCCACGTCTTCAAATCATCTTGTGTGATTATGTTTTCCTTTGAGACAGGGATTTTACTCTGTGAGTAAACTTTCGGCAGGTCCAGATACGTGCAGCCCTTCAAGTCACCAACCTCCAGTCCTCTAATCTCATAGGTCCCTACAGGCTTTTCCTGTCCCATTGTTCGCAGAAGTATCTCCTTTTTGCATCCTTTCACATTCAGCTGGTTCATTAGATTTTCTGTGCAAAACGTCGCTGTGCTGCCTGGATCAAGGAAGGCATAGGTCTGAATATACCTGCTCCTTTTTGCCACTTTAACTCTGACTGGGACAGTCGCAAGTGCACAGTCTCTCCTGGCCCCAGTTGCATCACTGGCTGAAACAAGAGCACTGCTTATGGGGGTTTCTTCTGTCTCAGCAGTGGCTTTTGGTTGATTTTCCTGTCTTGGACCTTTTGCACCGAGAATATGAAGTCGAGTAGGATGTTTCATTTGACAAACTTGACATGTTAATCATCTTTTACAATTTTTGCTTAGATGACCTCTTAGTAGGCATCCAAAGCAATATCCATGGCTTCTTAAGAATTCAACCTTGTTGTCATGTGACTGTGTTTTGAATTGTGAGCAGTCAGTCAGAGTGTGTTTCCCATGGCAGAATCAACAAGAAGGGATTATGGGACTGGGTGTGGTTTTAGGGGATTGTTGTGGAATAGATGATTGTTTTACAACACATTCTGTTTTCTCCATATTCACTGCTACTGAAGTAGCGAAGCTGCCTCTTATTGATTTTGGTTCATTTTTGCTTCTTGGGATAGATTTTTTGTTGTCATTTGGTCTTGAATGTCCCCAAACAACAGATCCAGAAGCATCTTAGCCTGTTTTTCCGCAAAATCCACAAAGTGCTTAAATCTAATCCTCCTGCCACTTCTCTATTGTGTCTCGTAAGCTGTGGTAGGCCACCTTTCCCGGAGTTTGTAGGGTAGTTTGGATGGTATCAGCCTTAGGTTTGATGGGATCTCAAGTTCCTCTACATACTGTAAATCTTGCATCACATTACAGCATCCTCTCAAATACATTGCGTATGCATGCAGCATTCTCCCATCCTCAGCTTTAATCGTTGTCCAGTTCAAGGCCTTTTCCAGGTAAGCTCCAGAAATCTTCATTTCATTCCCAAAGTGCTCTTTTAAAAGGTGTCTTGCTTCACTATAGCCCTTGCTCCCATCCATGTGCAAACAGCTGCGAACCAAGTCTCTAGGTAAACCAGAGGTGAACTGCTCAAGATAGTAGAGTCTGTCCTGATTATTTTTAGTCTTGTCTTCAATCATGTGTTCAAATGCGTGGGACTGATATTCCAATGGATTACCACCAAACACAGAAATCTCTCTTGCAGGTAACAGAGACAGGTTTTCCTGTGAGACAATGAGTTCTGCTAAGTCATTTTGTCTTTGAATAACCACATCTAAGTTATCGTGAGCAGCATTAACAACCACATCTGAGTAATCCTGTGCAACCTGAGTTATGGGGCGATTATGATTTGCGGTTTCAGTTTTGTGTTTTTCATTTACATTCTTGATTTGAGGTTTATTTTCTGGTGTTTTGGTACCCTTTGTAGTTGCAGGTCTGTGAAGACTTAAGATGGTTTGATGAAGTGGGGTTTTTGGTGTTGCACCTAGATGCACAAATTCCACATTGCTGTCCATTGTTTCTGGTTCATGATGAGAGTCATAATACTCCTCCATACCATCACCTGGAGCTTCCTGATCCACGTCATCACTTTGGAGAATTTTTATTTTAGCAGCTGATGCTGCAAGGTCTGCCTCCAACTCCATTTGCTCCATCTTTGATTTCAGTTTTGTTTCCTCCAGTTGCGTTTTTCTTTCAATGCAGCTGCTCGAGCCATTACAGCAGCATGCTCTGCCTTGGCCTTTTTTAACTCTGAGGAGACTGAGGAAGTGGAAGAGCATGTTTTGTGGGATACATTTGATATGCTGTCCAGTGGTCCAATTTTTGATTGTGCAATTTCTCTTTTCCATGTCTCAACATCTTTCATGAAATAATTCAGGTTAGTTATTCTGGGTTCATACCACCTGACTAGGAGGGGGGACTTGAGCAGCAAAAAACAATTATAATCTACAATAGTCATCATTATCCTTAGCATTTACAAATACAAAGAATCAATAGGCTCCAACATATCCAAATAATGGTAAACATATTCATATATACATAATTGCACACATATACACATACAAATATACAAGGCATTAAGGCAGGTTATCACTTCTTCTTGTGATATAGGTGTTCCATTTTTCCCAGAAGGCATCACCTTTGACCCTTTGTAAACTGAGACTAAAAGTCAGTAGTTCAGGGGGAAGATGGCGGACCATGCTGTGGAGTAGATGTGTTTGTAGGGAGCTTGACCTAGCTTGTACACCTCACCCTTAAGTCTTTAAATAAACTATTAGCGGTCGTATACTGTGCAGTAATAAAATGACAAAAAAAGGCAAGGTGCTCAGATCCGAAAAAGGTTCTTGTGAAGGAGATTTTGTCAGGCAGGTGCTATTGCAGCTAGTGCTACTGCTGGTAGCCCTGAGGTCCCGGCTACCAACAAAGATATTTTAGCAGCAATACGTACGATGAAAAACGCTGTGGACAACAGATTCGACAAGTCCCTTTCCAGCCTTAAATCGGAGAGGAGGACGCCGTTGAATCGCATGAAAAATGTCTCGATGAACTGGAGAGGTGACATGAGAGCCTAGTTTCCCAGTGTATGCTACAGCAAGCTAAATTACATTAGAGCTAGAATTAGATGACCTGGATGACCTCTCGCAGGCAAAACATATACGTATAATTGGAATAAAAGAGAAAGCAGAGAACGGCGGGCCAACAGAGTTTGTCACCCAAGTTGCTACCGGAGCTACTGGGAGAGGAGCACTTTGATCATCCCGTGGATGTGGACCCTGCCCACAGGAGCGCAGCGCCAGCGAAAGACGGGAAACCGAGAGCCATCATTGCCTGGCTGCAAGGCTTCCAGGTAAAGGAGCTGGTACTGAGGCTGGTGAGGGAGAAGCCACTGCTACAGTACAATGGGCATCCTATATTCATCTTTCCTGACCTAACAACAGCAACCATGAAGAAGCGGATGGCTTTTCAACATATCAAGGAGTAGTGCAGAGCCAGGAAAGTTCCTTGGCGCTTTAGGCATTTTTTGTATGTTCTTCTAACATGCTTCTACATGTGTAAATATGCTACGTAGTTACTTAGTTTCGCTTTTGTCTGTTTTTACCACCGGTAGTTACGGTTGTGTTTATTCTTTGTTTATTTCATGTACCAGCTTCTAAATCTGAGTTCGACTCCAATTTATGCTGCAAAATATGATGACACGAATAAGTTTAATTTGATTTGTGTGTGTGTGTGTGTGTGTGTGTGTGTGTGTGTGTGTGTGAGAGAGAGAGAGAGAGAGAGAGAGAGAGAGAGAGAGAGAGAGAGAGAGAGTGCTTTGATACAGAGTCATAGAGTAATAAAACAGTGAACGAGCGCCAGCCTCGATAAAGCTGTTATCAATCAGAGAAATAAAAAGTTATTTCCTGATTGTTTCACAGCGGTTACGTTCAGCAGGTATAGACACGCCCACAGCAACCCACAAGCTACCATGCTATCTGAAAGTTTATTTTTGTATTTTACATGATTTATTATTTGTACATAACGTGGTGCAACTGCAAAGTAATTCATGATTTGTTAAAAAAAAATGTTAGTGGCTAGTGAAAATGGGACATTGTGATTTCCTAGGGCTGTTGTAGAAGTGATCATTTTAAAATGTTTTTGAACATTTTTTTTTTTTCAATTTGAAAAACACTTGCACTAAGACAAAATATAGAAATAAAGTGTTGCATATTGATATTTATCTGTTTCCTATCTTGTTAAATCATTGTTGATATTCGTTGTGAGAAATCATTAGCATGATCAGTGTCTTCACAGAGATGAATATCATTAATTATTAATAATGACATTTAGTTAAAGGTAAATTGATCAAACTGGCTATTTCAGAAGTGTGTACCAAACTGGTAGCCCTTCGCATTAATCAGTACCCAGAAAGTAGCTCTCGGTTTCAAAAAGGTTGGTGACCCCTGTGATAGGTAATTGTTTTCATGTGCTCACGTGATACTCCATGGCAACGCACACACGCTCAGCGGTGGCAGCTCGCCAGCTGGAAACAGACACACACACACCGCTGCTCCCTCCAGCTCACAATGAGACAGAGACAGACTTTCAAAGTACAGCTATCAGCAGCCGGCCGAATTCTGGATTTCTATAGAAAATTTAACCCACTGGCTCTGGATATCATATTGTTTAGCCAACATTGGGTTCCCTAATAAACCGTGTATGATTGTGTCTGAAAGTGACAACTCCACCTCTTTCCATTTTGCAGTCTTTATTGTATTATTGTATTGTAAAGTAGTCTTTATTGCACCAGAGCAATAATGGTCTTATCTGTGCTGTTAAATTGTAATCTTTGAATTCTGGCAGGCCCCCCACTATGGGGTGCCGTTTGTAAAGCGTCTCGCGCTGAAAATAACGGCAACATTTTGTCACATTTAGCTTCAAACAATGTTTAAAAAACTGGTGTGAATTTTTCAGTCACTTTTTTGCACATTTACAACAATATTTGCCATCTTAGAGATATTTAAATCCAAATGTTAAATGTTAAATCTAAATCTAAATGTTAGATCTAAATGTTAAATCTAAATCTAAATCTAAATGTAAAATCTAAATGTTAAATATAAATATAAATGTTAAATCTAAATGTTAAATCTAAATCTAAATGTTAAATATAAATATAAATGTTAAATCTAAATCTAAATCTAAATGTTAAATATAAATCTAAATGTTAAATCTAACTGTTAAATCTAAATCTAAATGTTAAATATAAATCTAAATGTTAAATCTAAATGTTTTGGATGAAACTAAATATTTAACTAATATGCAAATTCAAATGCCGGTAACTGGAAGTACCAAAATAAAAGTTTGACAAAGTCAGAGTGTGTTTATAATGGCAAATAACGAATAAAACCCATTTTATCCAGGGAAATGGACTCTTGGACATGAATTATCATGATAATAACTACCTAAAATGACAAACACGTTTGGAGAAACTTTATTTGAAGAGTATTTTGAGTTTTTAGTGTCACTTTTATGAAGAGTGCGGGACTTATGACCTGTAGTCACTATAGCCAGTCACTTTGAATGATCTGTCATGCTCGCGGGTGTAGGATCTTCTACACCCTCCCGCCTCCACCCGGTACACCCTACCAACCCTACAAACATGTCAATTAATGAAGCAGCGTTAACGGAGAATATTGGCAGAGCCGTTCTAGCGGCTGTACAAAATCTCTCTACAGCGACGGCAACAGTGACAACGACCACCACAGGGCCACCACAGGCCACCTCGGTAAGTATATTTTCCAAATCACGTAGCATTGGATTTTTGTCAAGGCTAACTGAACTAAACTAGCTAACGGTAGCCAGTAGAGATTTGCTACTAGCACCAATGCACTTTATGTGTAGCACATATGTTTCAATAAACAGTAAAACTCACACCGGTAAGTGACGCAGTGGGACAAACTCAAAAAACAAGGTGTGTAAATGTGAGTTCAAGATTACATGAAGATGTTCTGAGCAGCAAAGCATAAATTATATAATTTAGCGTTACAGCTAGCGGAGGTCAGATGTAAATTCTGCCTGTGTCCTCAGTCAGACATCTCACCTAGGTTTACCTGCTGGCCTTTACTCACAAGATAAAACCGTTCTCTGCTCAGCTAGAGGGAGAATTATGCTGATGGAGAACAGAGGCAGTCACAATGATAAAGACATTTAATTTAATGTGAATAAGGAACCAGAGTGCATACTGTAGAAAAGCACAAAGTTTATCTCTCTTTGTTTCTACATTTTCCTGCTTTTTTTGTCCTTTGCAAATCACATCCTTGTTTTTTTGACTGCTGGGCGTATAAACATTGAAAACACATGAAAGATATGTTGCTAATATTTTGCTAATGTCTCTTCAGGCTAACACCAGCAACAATAATACACCTGGGCCAGCCACACCCACCACCTCCACTGGGGCGTCATACCGCTCGGTATACTTTCGTACTCATGTAACCTAGCTGGATGTTTGTTTGTTTCTTATTCTGCGTGGTGTAATGTTTCTGCATTGGTTCCAAGCATGATGGCATATTTTACACAACACCAATATTTTGATTTATTAAATTGCTTATTGTCAAAAAAAGGTTGATGAACCACCTGGTAATCGATCAATTGTATACAGACCCCATGATGGGCTGATGGTGCTATCAGTTAGTTGGTTTGCATCTACAGTTTGCATTCACTATGAACTAAAAACGTATTGCTGTCTTGTAATGCACAGGTGTCTGTGTGTTTTCATTGATTTCAGGTTCCCCTTCCATCAGTTGCTCAAAGGCCTGATACACACTCGCGTTTTGTGAGAAAAAACAAAGCCTGCAAACACTATACAAGAGATGTTGTGTGCTTGCCTTTTTCTTCAGCATCAACATTCTGCATTCCCAGGGGAGACTCAAGAGTAAATTTGGCACAAGATGGCCTTATTGGGAAGATCTCCTTTACATCTGACTGGTCTGAAGAACAACTTAGAGAAGAAATGACAGCCATTTACAGAAGAATGTTTGCATTGTCTATGGGCCAGTCATTCTCATTTGAGTATTTGAGTACAGTCAAGGGATGCAAAAGAAACCAAACGTCTCGAGCAGTTTTCTGTGGGGTGGAAAAGAAGTTGACTCGATTAGTTCAGCCGCTTGTCTCTATATAATGGCATTAATACACAAACATGGACAGGTAAAAACGCGCATGTGTGCACGTTGCCATGGAGTATCACATAAGCACATGAAAACAATTACCTATCACTACATGCACAGCGTCTACTGCAGCATCTGCACTTTGGCAGCTGTAAAGTTTTATATTCACATTCCTGTTATAATCATAATCTGTCTATCTTGATGGTGGAAATCCCTCCAAACATCTATCAGACCGAGATCTTGAATTCTTCTTTTAATACATCTTTCAGTGGGGGTGATTTTGCTTTTTTGATTAGTTGTGTCCAGCTTTGGGTTCAAAATTATGTTGAGGTCTCCTGCACAGATTGAGACTCCAGCAGATTGGAATGCTATTAAATCAAAAATTCTCTTGTAAAATGTTTTGTTGCTGCCTGGAGACGCATACACATTCAACAGGGTCACTTCCTTGTCATCTAATTTTCCCTTTACCATAATAAACCTGCCCTCCTTGTCTTTAATCTCTGACTGAACCTTATTAGGCATCAAAATAGGCACGCCCCTCTTTCATCCTGTTTTAAAGGATGAGGAATATTAAGTATGTCTCAAACCTATTTTCTTTATCTTTTCGTGTTCCTGAATATAATTTGTGCCATTTCCCTTTTTATTTTTGATATCACTTTACTTCTCTTGACAGGAGTCGGCAAGTTATTGACATTTAGGGTGATAACTGTAAATTCTTTGTTACTCAGCTATAGACCAACATTCTCCTAGACATTCACTCGCCTCCCCTGAGAACAGCAAATGAGAACCATGAACAGTAATAACAGAACAGTCACGGCAATAAAACTCACAGAAGAGTTTTATTGCCGTGAGGTATCCTGGACCTCTTATCACTACAGTATAGTGCTGTCAAAATTAATTATTAATCCAAGTGATTAATCAAAAAAATTATAATTCTGATTAAAAAAACAACAACTCAGATTTCTCTTGAGTCTCTGCCATGGACATTTTCGCACTAGGCTCCATAAAGTCAGCGACGCCGCGCTGATAACCCTCTCTTTTTCGTTGAGTATTTCAGGAGTCTAACGATCTTTGACCTCGGGGTGCCATTGTCAGCTGATTTGAGTCAAAGTGCTCTGTGTGCAATAAAGTCAGACGCTGTGCACGTAGTGATAGGTAATTGTTTTCATGTGCATACGTTCAAAGTGCAGATAATACAGCTATCAGCATGTATCGGTCAACCTCTACCTGGTTTGAAATCTGGATTTCTATAGAAAATTGGCTCTGGATATCATATTGTTTAGCCAACAATGGGCTTCCTAATAAACCCTGTGTGGGTCTGTCTGACATTGACAACTCCACCTCTTTCCATTTTAAAAGTAGTCTTTATTGCACCAGAGCAACAATGGTCTTACCTGTGCTGCTAAATTGTAATCTTTGAATTCTGACATTCCCGTTGTAATCATAATCCTTATTAGTACCGAGTGCCCACGACACAAGGCACCTACTCCCATAGCTAGCAAGCTAGCAAGCTATGGGAGTAGGTGCCTCGTGCCGTAGGCGCCTGCATGTTTCTTGGCAGTTTTATTATTCATTTTCCACCCTTTTTCGGTAATTAATGCAGCCCAAAGCAGTGAGAGGACCCCAACAAATGATATATCAAAACGTGTGTTTTCATCCCGAATCCTCTGCTTTTATTTAGATCGCGAATTTTTCGCGAATAATTTTGCGGAAAAATGCGAAAAATTTCCCATAGGAATGAATGGAAAACCCCGAAAAAAATATTTCAACAGACATTTTCAACAATGATCTGCTCTGGCATACTTTTTCACACTTCAGACATGATTTATACAGAGAAACGTAGGAAAATTTGTCTTCTCACTCAGATTCGTCTGCTAAAGCTCTCAGGCTTATACTTTTGGCGTCAGACACAAAGATTCGCCAGCAACACCCATCCACATCCCCATAGACTGCCATGTTAAAAAGGCGGGAAACTTTCTGGAGGAAAGCAGAAGTAACCTTTCTTTGAATCGATTTTAACAGGTCACATTTCTTCATTTTACACACAAACTGCGTATATAGATGTTCAGGAAGGGCTCAAGATTTTACCAGTTATTGGCACTTAATTTGAACTTTGTCTAAAATGACAAAGAGAGACAGCTCAGTTGATTAGCATTAGCATGTTAGCAATTAGCATCTATTTAATTTTTAGTGGCTAAAAAAAGACAATTGCTAATTGCTGACATTAGCAGCCAATGCTAAAATAAGTGGCTAGTGCGTCATGCTAATTGCTAACATTAGCAGCTAATGCTAATTTTTAGTGGCTAGAAATTAGTGGTAGCATTAGTGGTAGCATTAGCATGTTAGCAATTAGCATCTATTTAATTTTATAGTGGCTAAAAAACATGCTAATTGCTAACATTAGCATCCAATGCTAAAATTAGTGGCTAGCGCATCATACTAATTGCTAACATTAGCACTTAATGCTAAAATTAGTGGTTTCAGCATTTTCTCTCTCTCTCTGTCAGCATTTCCAACGGACATTCTAACAGGTGCAGTAACTGCTCTGCTGATTAGGGCCGGCAGGCAGAAGCCAGCAGCCCGGCAGCGGCCATTTTAGCAGTTATTTGCACTTAATTTGAACTTGTCTGTCTAAAATAACAGACAGAGACAGCAGTTTTAAACCACTGGTCCTCAAACACTAACACAACAACATGGGACATGTCAGGGCTGAAAGAGTCCTTAGTTTGGCAAGGCAAAGGTTCTGGGGCGGCTGTGGCTCGGAGGTAGAGCGGGTCGTCCACTAATCAGAAGATCGGTCCACTAATCAGAAGATCGGTGGTTCAATCCCTGGTTCGATCCCCTCCAGTCTGCATGTCAAAGTGTCCTTGGGCAAGATACTGAACCCCAAATTGCTCCCGAAGGCTGCGCCATCGGTGTGTGAATGTGTATGAATGGTTAGCTCCTCAAACTGATGAGCACTTGGCACCTTGCATGGCAGTCAATGCCATCAGTGTATGAATGTGTGTGTGAATGGGTGAATGAGATATGTCCTGTAAAAGCGCTTTGAGTGGTCGGAAGACTAGAAAGGCGCTATATAAGTACAGTCCATTTACCATTTACCATTTACCATATTGGCTGTACATGAGGCGGGAGATCGAAGCTTATGTCACCAGACAGTGCCCATGTATCAAACAAAAGAAATCAGTGACACAAATAAGCACAAGCTCACCCGTGGAGTTAGTTTCCATTGATTTTCTGCATTTAGAGCCTAGCAAGGGGTCTATCAATATGTTTTAGTAGTCGTAGACCACTTTACTAGATACGCCCAGGCCTACCCGACCCGCAATAAAGCTGGTAAAACAGCAGCAGAAAAGATTTTCAGTGACTATATCCCCAGATTCGGCTATCCCTCAAACCTCCACAATGATCAGGAGTGTGAGTTTGAAAATGAGCTCCTTCGAACTCTGCAGCAACTGAGTACGGTGGGACATTCACGCACGACCCCTTACCACTCCCAGGGCAACCCGGCCAAGCGGTTCAACCGCACTGTGTTGCAAATGCTGTGGACCCTGGGTGAGAAAGAAAAGGAAAGATGGAAATAGCACCTTCCCCAGATTGTTCATGCTTACAATAGCACACGCCATGAAGCGACTGGGTACTTGCCTTTCTTTTTACTTTTTGGCCTACATCCACGTTTACCCATAGACCTGTGGTTCAGACTGACCACAGACAAGGAGCCCGAGACAACAAGGAGCTACTCTGAGAAGTGGGCGAAGTGTATGACAGAGGCATATTGGATAGCTTCAGAGAACAGCAAGAACTCAAGTGCACGTGAAATACTATGACAAACACACAAGAGGAGTGGTCCTGCAACCTGGAGACCTGGTGCTAGTGCAGAATCTGAGCAAAAGAGGCAGTCCTGGAAAATTGAGAGCATATTGGGAAAATGCTGTGTATGTTGTGACAGAACAAATCCGAGACAGTCCCGTCTACAAGGTGGTTTCAGAGATGGATAGGAACAAGTCACGAGTCCTGCATCGTAACCTGTTACACCTCGTCAATGACTTACCTGTCAATCTGCCTGTAACAAAAGAGAAAGGGAAAACATCATTAAACAGGAAGAACAGTAAAAAGCCTGTTGAACAAGAAAAAGAACAACAACTGAGCAGTGAAACAAGTTCTGATGACGATTCCACTTACTATGAGCTAAGATACAACCTGAGAACTGGAAACAGAAAAGGTGTCACACCTACCTGTGAACCAACCTGTGTTTCCAAGAGGAATTCAGCTCCTGCTGAATCAAGTCAAACAGTCAGCTCTGGAAAACTTGTGAAAGAGAGAGGATTAACACATGCAGAGAAAACACCTGAAAAATCACTGATAGAACAAAGAGAAACCGAACAAGAACAGTGTAATGAACAAAATGTTGATCCATGCAGCCATACCCCCCGAAACCTTACACTGTTCAGATGGCACATTGTGCTCCGGTACCCTACCTGTCACTGCCATATAATATAATGCTACAACATGCCTATCTACACTTATCAAGAGGCTGTTAACAGGCAGCACTTTAACCTTTTGATAAGAAGTGATATTTGGTAAATGAGTTAAAAGGATAAAGAAGTAAAATGTCAGGAGCTATTTTATTTTTTGTTGAGGAGTGTGTGACGCCTACAAATATGTGTGATCACAAATTTTGAATTATATTTTATGTGTTTTTTGTATGAGAAGAACAAGCCAATTTGATTGTTTTGTTTTCTACTGATTGAATGTTTTCTACTGAGAGTATTAGAGTGCAGATCCCAAATTTCACCGCAAAGGGGAGTATCCCCTTGCGGGAGCGCTTGTTGTGGTACACTGCGGCGGACTGACGTTCCTCAGACAGCTATCAGCCTGCCATGGAGAACGCACAGAATGACTTCTGTCTCTTCTTTTCCTGTGACAAACAGGTTGGTAAAGGCATTTATCTTCTGAGACCAGGTGACTCAACTTGAGGCCTGTAACATTTACAACCACTCCTGTTTCCAACCAGCCCATCTCAGGGATCGGTCACATCAAGACATCACAGATGGATATAATCCTGCTATAAGTTTTTATGAGTTCTTTAAGACATGGGCTTTCACTTTGACACGGGCTGCCCGCTGATAAGCAGCTAAGCTTAGCAGCTAAGTCTATGATGTGTAGCGTGACACCTAATTTGAGCTGATGTTGCACTCTGCAGTGTGTCACCTGTATACTGTATTACTTAACTGTGTCTCCCTTTGTGATAGCAGTGATTTACAGACTCAAATATTCTGTTGTTCTCTATAAATCAAATGATTTTGACCCAAAGAAAACAGAACTGTACATGTTAGAAAAATATTTTTTTATTCATTTCTATACAAGCTCCCCAAAATCATTAATTCTTTTCCACAATGACAATTTCCAGTCATTACAACAAGTGTATTGCTTAGAACATATATATAAAAATGTGCATTTTTTGTCAACTTTCCTAGGGAATGTTAAATTTAACAAAGTGCATCTCACACCCCTAAATATCAGCAAAGTATACAGCAATTACATAAATACACAATATTCAGTCTCAGCCACAGCGTCATTACTGTCATTGTTTGTTTTGGCAGGGGGGGGGTCCTGAGAGGTACAGTTTACATTTTTTCCACTGCGCAGTATCATAACTACCATCTGTAATGGTATTTTCAAGTAGGTCTGCAATGCTGCATTAAGTGCAATCCAGGATCCAGTGTAAAAACAACAGTGGTGAAGTAATGGTCACTAAACTAACACAGTCAGTCATCTGTAAGTGGCGTTCTTTGTGTCATTAAAGTAACCTACATACACATAACCCAAGATCCATTACCCCTTAAGTACATAAAAGGTACCGGTATATAGGGCATACAAGTGCATGGGCGCAAAGCCCTTAGTACTGTTTATTTCAATGTACAACAGCATCTCCATATGAATCAAACATTTGTCTTGTTTTTTTTTTTTTCTCAATACGCTCCGGTAATCTGAACATTTCACCAATATTACCAATATAAACATTTTTCTTGTTTTCTGGGGTTGTTGGTTTAGCAGCTGCATAAAAAGCTTCTGTCCATCAGTTACTAAAAATGCAAAACAGAATAAATAAATGAAATCAATGGAATAATATAATGACTTCATTCAAATAAATTATCTCCCTTCTCTTAGTTCTTCACTTCGAAACTACACGCTGAGATTGTAACTTTGTGAGTGTTTCCTACATAACCACGCCCAGTAGATGAACATCATAAGCAGCCAATAGCATACGTAGACCACAAAGCCAAAAAAAAGAAACTCCGTCTCCATCTTCTTGGCTGGAGTTGACCAGTCCATTAAACTCTCCTTGTAGATTGTGTAACAAAGCCCACCTAATAAAAGGGCTGTCCACACTGACAGAGGGAGGAGGGGCATATAGTTCCCTACAATCTTATGCCGGCCCGATGTCCCCCAGCTGCTTTTGGTTATGGTGATAATGGCAAAGTACTTAGCAGGCAACAAGCTGGTCATGTACAGAGCCGAGTACAGAGACATAAACA
>CM053984.1:26832002-26848878 GCA_028641955.1 Protonibea diacanthus
TGTTTATGTCTCTGTACTCGGCTCTGTACATGACCAGCTTGTTGCCTGCTAAGTACTTTGCCATTATCACCATAACCAAAAGCAGCTGGGGGACATCGGGCCGGCATAAGATTGTAGGGAACTATATGCCCCTCCTCCCTCTGTCAGTGTGGACAGCCCTTTTATTAGGTGGGCTTTGTTACACAATCTACAAGGAGAGTTTAATGGACTGGTCAACTCCAGCCAAGAAGATGGAGACGGAGTTTCTTTTTTTTGGCTTTGTGGTCTACGTATGCTATTGGCTGCTTATGATGTTCATCTACTGGGCGTGGTTATGTAGGAAACACTCACAAAGTTACAATCTCAGCGTGTAGTTTCGAAGTGAAGAACTAAGAGAAGGGAGATAATTTATTTGAATGAAGTCATTATATTATTCCATTGATTTCATTTATTTATTCTGTTTTGCATTTTTAGTAACTGATGGACAGAAGCTTTTTATGCAGCTGCTAAACCAACAACCCCAGAAAACAAGAAAAATGTTTATATTGGTAATATTGGTGAAATGTTCAGATTACCGGAGCGTATTGAGAAAAAAAAAAAAACAAGACAAATGTTTGATTCATATGGAGATGCTGTTGTACATTGAAATAAACAGTACTAAGGGCTTTGCGCCCATGCACTTGTATGCCCTATATACCGGTACCTTTTATGTACTTAAGGGGTAATGGATCTTGGGTTATGTGTATGTAGGTTACTTTAATGACACAAAGAACGCCACTCACAGATGACTGACTGTGTTAGTTTAGTGACCATTACTTCACCACTGTTGTTTTTACACTGGATCCTGGATTGCACTTAATGCAGCATTGCAGACCTACTTGAAAATACCATTATAGATGGTAGTTATGATACTGCGCAGTGGAAAAAATGTAAACTGTACCTCTCAGGACCCCCCCCTGCCAAAACAAACAATGACAGTAATGACGCTGTGGCTGAGACTGAATATTGTGTATTTATGTAATTGCTGTATACTTTGCTGATATTTAGGGGTGTGAGATGCACTTTGTTAAATTTAACATTCCCTAGGAAAGTTGACAAAAAACGCACATTTTTATATATATGTTCTAAGCAATACACTTGTTGTAATGACTGGAAATTGTCATTGTGGAAAAGAATTAATGATTTTGGGGAGCTTGTATAGAAATGAATAAAAAAATATTTTTCTAACATGTACAGTTCTGTTTTCTTTGGGTCAAAATCATTTGATTTATAGAGAACAACAGAATATTTGAGTCTGTAAATCACTGCTATCACAAAGGGAGACACAGTTAAGTAATACAGTATACAGGTGACACACTGCAGAGTGCAACATCAGCTCAAATTAGGTGTCACGCTACACATCATGGACTTAGCTGCTAAGCTTAGCTGCTTATCAGCGGGCAGCCCGTGTCAAAGTGAAAGCCCACGTCTTAAAGAACTCATAAAAACTTATAGCAGGATTATATCCATCTGTGATGTCTTGATGTGACCGATCCCTGAGATGGGCTGATTGGAAACAGGAGTGGTTGTAAATGTTACAGGCCTCAAGTTGAGTCACCTGGTCTCAGAAGATAAATGCCTTTACCAACCTGTTTGTCACAGGAAAAGAAGAGACAGAAGTCATTCTGTGCGTTCTCCATGGCAGGCTGATAGCTGTCTGAGGAACGTCAGTCCGCCGCAGTGTACCACAACAAGCGCTCCCGCAAGGGGATACTCCCCTTTGCGGTGAAATTCGGGATCTGCACTCTAATACTCTCAGTAGAAAACATTCAATCAGTAGAAAACAAAACAATCAAATTGGCTTGTTCTTCTCATACAAAAAACACATAAAATATAATTCAAAATTTGTGATCACACATATTTGTAGGCGTCACACACTCCTCAACAAAAAATAAAATAGCTCCTGACATTTTACTGCTTTATCCTTTTGACTCATTTACCAAATATCACTTCTTATCAAAAGGTTAAAGTGCTGCCTGTTAACAGCCTCTTGATAAGTGTAGATAGGCATGTTGTAGCATTATATTATATGGCAGTGACAGGTAGGGTACCGGAGCACAATGTGCCATCTGAACAGTGTAAGGTTTCGGGGGGTATGGCTGCATGGATCAACATTTTGTTCATTACACTGTTCTTGTTCGGTTTCTCTTTGTTCTATCAGTGATTTTTCAGGTGTTTTCTCTGCATGTGTTAATCCTCTCTCTTTCACAAGTTTTCCAGAGCTGACTGTTTGACTTGATTCAGCAGGAGCTGAATTCCTCTTGGAAACACAGGTTGGTTCACAGGTAGGTGTGACACCTTTTCTGTTTCCAGTTCTCAGGTTGTATCTTAGCTCATAGTAAGTGGAATCGTCATCAGAACTTGTTTCACTGCTCAGTTGTTGTTCTTTTTCTTGTTCAACAGGCTTTTTACTGTTCTTCCTGTTTAATGATGTTTTCCCTTTCTCTGTTGTTACAGGCAGATTGACAGGTAAGTCATTGACGAGGTGTAACAGGTTACAATGCAGGACTCGTGACTTGTTCCTATCCATCTCTGAAACCACCTTGTAGACGGGACTGACTCGGATTTGTTCTGTCACAACATACACAGCATTTTCCCAATATGCTCTCAATTTTCCAGGACTGCCTCTTTTGCTCAGATTCTGCACTAGCACCAGGTCTCCAGGTTGCAGGATCACTCCTCTTGTGTATTTGTCATAGTATTTCACGTGCACTTGAGTTCTTGCTGTTCTCTGAAGCTATCCAATATGCCTCTGTCATACACTTCGCCCACTTCTCAGAGTAGCTCCTTGTTGTCTCGGGCTCCTTGTCTGTGGTCAGTCTGAACCACAGGTCTATGGGTAAACGTGGATGTAGGCCAAAAAGCAAAAAGAAAGGCAAGTACCCAGTCGCTTCATGGCGTGTGCTATTGTAAGCATGAACAATCTGGGGAAGGTGCTCTTTCCATCTTTCCTTTTCTTTCTCACCAAGGGTCCACAGCATTTGCAACACAGTGCGGTTGAACCGCTTGGCCGGGTTGCCCTGGGAGTGGTAAGGGGTCGTGCGTGAATGTCCCACCGTACTCAGTTGTTGCAGAGTTCGAAGGAGCTCATTTTCAAACTCATGCTCCTGATCATTGTGGAGGTTTGAGGGATAGCCGAATCTGGGGATATAGTCACTGAAAATCTTTTCTGCTGCTGTTTTACCAGCTTTATTGCGGGTCGGGTAGGCCTGGGCGTATCTAGTAAAGTGGTCTACGACTACTAAAACATATTGATAGACCCCTTGCTAGGCTCTAAATGCAGAAAATCAATGGAAACTAACTCCACGGGTGAGCTTGTGCTTATTTGTGTCACTGATTTCTTTTGTTTGATACATGGGCACTGTCTGGTGACATAAGCTTCGATCTCCCGCCTCATGTACAGCCAATATGGTAAATGGTAAATGGTAAATGGACTGTACTTATATAGCGCCTTTCTAGTCTTCCGACCACTCAAAGCGCTTTTACAGGACATATCTCATTCACCCATTCACACACACATTCATACACTGATGGCATTGACTGCCATGCAAGGTGCCAAGTGCTCATCAGTTTGAGGAGCTAACCATTCATACACATTCACACACCGATGGCGCAGCCTTCGGGAGCAATTTGGGGTTCAGTATCTTGCCCAAGGACACTTTGACATGCAGACTGGAGGGGATCGAACCAGGGATTGAACCACCGATCTTCTGATTAGTGGACCGATCTTCTGATTAGTGGACGACCCGCTCTACCTCCGAGCCACAGCCGCCCCAGAACCTTTGCCTTGCCAAACTAAGGACTCTTTCAGCCCTGACATGTCCCATGTTGTTGTGTTAGTGTTTGAGGACCAGTGGTTTAAAACTGCTGTCTCTGTCTGTTATTTTAGACAGACAAGTTCAAATTAAGTGCAAATAACTGCTAAAATGGCCGCTGCCGGGCTGCTGGCTTCTGCCTGCCGGCCCTAATCAGCAGAGCAGTTACTGCACCTGTTAGAATGTCCGTTGGAAATGCTGACAGAGAGAGAGAGAAAATGCTGAAACCACTAATTTTAGCATTAAGTGCTAATGTTAGCAATTAGTATGATGCGCTAGCCACTAATTTTAGCATTGGATGCTAATGTTAGCAATTAGCATGTTTTTTAGCCACTATAAAATTAAATAGATGCTAATTGCTAACATGCTAATGCTACCACTAATGCTACCACTAATTTCTAGCCACTAAAAATTAGCATTAGCTGCTAATGTTAGCAATTAGCATGACGCACTAGCCACTTATTTTAGCATTGGCTGCTAATGTCAGCAATTAGCATGTCTTTTTTTAGCCACTAAAAATTAAATAGATGCTAATTGCTAACATGCTAATGCTAATCAACTGAGCTGTCTCTCTTTGTCATTTTAGACAAAGTTCAAATTAAGTGCCAATAACTGGTAAAATCTTGAGCCCTTCCTGAACATCTATATACGCAGTTTGTGTGTAAAATGAAGAAATGTGACCTGTTAAAATCGATTCAAAGAAAGGTTACTTCTGCTTTCCTCCAGAAAGTTTCCCGCCTTTTTAACATGGCAGTCTATGGGGATGTGGATGGGTGTTGCTGGCGAATCTTTGTGTCTGACGCCAAAAGTATAAGCCTGAGAGCTTTAGCAGACGAATCTGAGTGAGAAGACAAATTTTCCTACGTTTCTCTGTATAAATCATGTCTGAAGTGTGAAAAAGTATGCCAGAGCAGATCATTGTTGAAAATGTCTGTTGAAATATTTTTTTCGGGGTTTTCCATTCATTCCTATGGGAAATTTTTCGCATTTTTCCGCAAAATTATTCGCGAAAAATTCGCGATCTAAATAAAAGCAGAGGATTCGGGATGAAAACTCACGTTTTGATATATCATTTGTTGGGGTCCTCTCACTGCTTTGGGCTGCATTAATTACCGAAAAAGGGTGGAAAATGAATAATAAAACTGCCAAGAAACATGCAGGCGCCTACGGCACGAGGCACCTACTCCCATAGCTTGCTAGCTTGCTAGCTATGGGAGTAGGTGCCTTGTGTCGTGGGCACTCGGTACTAATAAGGATTATGATTACAACGGGAATGTCAGAATTCAAAGATTACAATTTAGCAGCACAGGTAAGACCATTGTTGCTCTGGTGCAATAAAGACTACTTTTAAAATGGAAAGAGGTGGAGTTGTCAATATCAGACAGACCCACACAGGGTTTATTAGGAAGCCCATTGTTGGCTAAACAATATGATATCCAGAGCCAATTTTCTATAGAAATCCAGATTTCAAACCAGGTAGAGGTTGACCGATACATGCTGATAGCTGTATTATCTGCACTTTGAACGTATGCACATGAAAACAATTACCTATCACTACGTGCACAGCGTCTGACTTTATTGCACACAGAGCACTCTGACTCAAATCAGCTGACAATGGCACCCCGAGGTCAAAGATCGTTAGACTCCTGAAATACTCAACCAAAGAGAGGGTTATCAGCGCGGCGTCGCTGACTTTATGGAGCCTAGTGCGAAAATGTCCATGGCAGAGACTCAAGAGAAATCTGAGTTGTTGTTTTTTTAATCAGAATTATTATTTTTTTGATTAATCACTTGGATTAATAATTAATTTTGACAGCACTATACTGTAGTGATAAGAGGTCCAGGATACCTCACGGCAATAAAACTCTTCTGTGAGTTTTATTGCTGTGACTGTTCTGTTATTACTGTTCATGGTTCTCATTTGCTGTTCTCAGGGGAGGCGAGTGAATGTCTAGGAGAATGTTGGTCTATAGCTGAGTAACAAAGAATTTACAGTTATCACCCTAAATGTCAATAACTTGCCGACTCCTGTCAAGAGAAGTAAAGTGATATCAAAAATAAAAAGGGAAATGGCACAAATTATATTCAGGAACACGAAAAGATAAAGAAAATAGGTTTGAGACATACTTAATATTCCTCATCCTTTAAAACAGGATGAAAGAGGGGCGTGCCTATTTTGATGCCTAATAAGGTTCAGTCAGAGATTAAAGACAAGGAGGGCAGGTTTATTATGGTAAAGGGAAAATTAGATGACAAGGAAGTGACCCTGTTGAATGTGTATGCGTCTCCAGGCAGCAACAAAACATTTTACAAGAGAATTTTTGATTTAATAGCATTCCAATCTGCTGGAGTCTCAATCTGTGCAGGAGACCTCAACATAATTTTGAACCCAAAGCTGGACACAACTAATCAAAAAAGCAAAATCACCCCCACTGAAAGATGTATTAAAAGAAGAATTCAAGATCTCGGTCTGATAGATGTTTGGAGGGATTTCCACCATCAAGATAGACAGATTATGATTATAACAGGAATGTGAATATAAAACTTTACAGCTGCCAAAGTGCAGATGCTGCAGTAGACGCTGTGCATGTAGTGATAGGTAATTGTTTTCATGTGCTTATGTGATACTCCATGGCAACGCGCACACGCGCGCGTTTTTACCTGTCCATGTTTGTGTATTAATGTCATTATATAGAGACAAGCGGCTGAACTAATCGAGTCAACTTCTTTTCCACCCCACAGAAAACTGCTCGAGACGTTTGGTTTCTTTTGCATCCCTTGACTGTACTCAAATACTCAAATGAGAATGACTGGCCCATAGACAATGCAAACATTCTTCTGTAAATGGCTGTCATTTCTTCTCTAAGTTGTTCTTCAGACCAGTCAGATGTAAAGGAGATCTTCCCAATAAGGCCATCTTGAGCCAAATTTACTCTTGAGTCTCCCCTGGGAATGCAGAATGTTGATGCTGAAGAAAAAGGCAAGCACACAACATCTCTTGTATAGTGTTTGCAGGCTTTGTTTTTTCTCACAAAACGCGAGTGTGTATCAGGCCTTTGAGGAACTGATGGAAGGGGAACCTGAAATCAATGAAAACACACAGACACCTGTGCATTACAAGACAGCAATACGTTTTTAGTTCATAGTGAATGCAAACTGTAGATGCAAACCAACTAACTGATAGCACCATCAGCCCATCATGGGGTCTGTATACAATTGATCGATTACCAGGTGGTTCATCAACCTTTTTTTGACAATAAGCAATTTAATAAATCAAAATATTGGTGTTGTGTAAAATATGCCATCATGCTTGGAACCGATGCGGAAACATTACACCACGCAGAATAAGAACATCCAGCTAGGTTACATGAGTATGAAAGTATACCGAGCGGTAGGACGTCCCAGTGGAGGTGGTGGGTGTGGCTGGCCCAGGTGTATTATTGTTGTTGGTGTTAGCCTGAAGAGACATTAGCAAAATATTAGCAACATTATCTTTCATGTGTTTTCAATGTTTATACGCCCAGCAGTCAAAAAAACAAGGATGTGATTTGCAAAGGACAAAAAAAGCAGGAAAATGTAGAAACAAAGAGAGATAAACTTTGTGCTTTTCTACAGTATGCACTCTGGTTCATTATTCACATTAAATTAAATGTCTTTATCATTGTGACTGCCTCTGTTCTCCATCAGCATAATTCTCCCTCTAGCTGAGCAGAGAACGGTTTTATCTTGTGAGTAAAGGCCAGCAGGTAAACCTAGGTGAGATGTCTGACTGAGGACACAGGCAGAATTTACATCTGACCTCCGCTAGCTGTAACGCTAAATTATATAATTTATGCTTTGCTGCTCAGAACATCTTCACGTAATCTTGAACTCACATTTACACACCTTGTTTTTTGAGTTTGTCCCACTGCGTCACTTACCGGTGTGAGTTTTACTGTTTATTGAAACATATGTGCTACACATAAAGTGCATTGGTGCTAGTAGCAACTCTCTACTGGCTACCGTTAGCTAGTTTAGTTCAGTTAGCCTTGACAAAAATCCAATGCTACGTGATTTGGAAAATATACTTACCGAGGTGGCCTGTGGTGGCCCTGTGGTGGTCGTTGTCGCTGTTGCCGTCGCTGTAGAGAGATTTTGTACAGCCGCTAGAACGGCTCTGCCAATATTCTCCGTTAACGCTGCTTCATTAATTGACATGTTTGTAGGGTTGGTAGGGTGTACCGGGTGGAGGCGGGAGGGTGTAGAAGATCCTACACCCGCGAGCATGACAGATCATTCAAAGTGACTGGCTATAGTGACTACAGGTCATAAGTCCCGCACTCTTCATAAAAGTGACACTAAAAACTCAAAATACTCTTCAAATAAAGTTTCTCCAAACGTGTTTGTCATTTTAGGTAGTTATTATCATGATAATTCATGTCCAAGAGTCCATTTCCCTGGATAAAATGGGTTTTATTCGTTATTTGCCATTATAAACACACTCTGACTTTGTCAAACTTTTATTTTGGTACTTCCAGTTACCGGCATTTGAATTTGCATATTAGTTAAATATTTAGTTTCATCCAAAACATTTAGATTTAACATTTAGATTTATATTTAACATTTAGATTTAGATTTAACAGTTAGATTTAACATTTAGATTTATATTTAACATTTAGATTTAGATTTAGATTTAACATTTATATTTATATTTAACATTTAGATTTAGATTTAACATTTAGATTTAACATTTATATTTATATTTAACATTTAGATTTTACATTTAGATTTAGATTTAGATTTAACATTTAGATCTAACATTTAGATTTAGATTTAACATTTAACATTTGGATTTAAATATCTCTAAGATGGCAAATATTGTTGTAAATGTGCAAAAAAGTGACTCTTTTCACACCAGTTTTTTAAACATTGTTTGAAGCTAAATGTGACAAAATGTTGCTGTTATTTTCAGCGCGAGACGCTTTACAAACGGTACCCCATAGTGGGGGGCCTGCCAGAATTCAAAGATTACAATTTAACAGCACAGATAAGACCATTATTGCTCTGGTGCAATAAAGACTACTTTACAATACAATAATACAATAAAGACTGCAAAATGGAAAGAGGTGGAGTTGTCACTTTCAGACACAATCATACACGGTTTATTAGGGAACCCAATGTTGGCTAAACAATATGATATCCAGAGCCAGTGGGTTAAATTTTCTATAGAAATCCAGAATTCGGCCGGCTGCTGATAGCTGTACTTTGAAAGTCTGTCTCTGTCTCATTGTGAGCTGGAGGGAGCAGCGGTGTGTGTGTGTCTGTTTCCAGCTGGCGAGCTGCCACCGCTGAGCGTGTGTGCGTTGCCATGGAGTATCACGTGAGCACATGAAAACAATTACCTATCACAGGGGTCACCAACCTTTTTGAAACCGAGAGCTACTTTCTGGGTACTGATTAATGCGAAGGGCTACCAGTTTGGTACACACTTCTGAAATAGCCAGTTTGATCAATTTACCTTTAACTAAATGTCATTATTAATAATTAATGATATTCATCTCTGTGAAGACACTGATCATGCTAATGATTTCTCACAACGAATATCAACAATGATTTAACAAGATAGGAAACAGATAAATATCAATATGCAACACTTTATTTCTATATTTTGTCTTAGTGCAAGTGTTTTTCAAATTGAAAAAAAAAAAATGTTCAAAAACATTTTAAAATGATCACTTCTACAACAGCCCTAGGAAATCACAATGTCCCATTTTCACTAGCCACTAACATTTTTTTTAACAAATCATGAATTACTTTGCAGTTGCACCACGTTATGTACAAATAATAAATCATGTAAAATACAAAAATAAACTTTCAGATAGCATGGTAGCTTGTGGGTTGCTGTGGGCGTGTCTATACCTGCTGAACGTAACCGCTGTGAAACAATCAGGAAATAACTTTTTATTTCTCTGATTGATAACAGCTTTATCGAGGCTGGCACTCGTTCACTGTTTTATTACTCTATGACTCTGTATCAAAGCACTCTCTCTCTCTCTCTCTCTCTCTCTCTCTCTCTCTCTCTCTCTCTCTCTCACACACACACACACACACACACACACACACACACAAATCAAATTAAACTTATTCGTGTCATCATATTTTGCAGCATAAATTGGAGTCGAACTCAGATTTAGAAGCTGGTACATGAAATAAACAAAGAATAAACACAACCGTAACTACCGGTGGTAAAAACAGACAAAAGCGAAACTAAGTAACTACGTAGCATATTTACACATGTAGAAGCATGTTAGAAGAACATACACCGGGAAAATGGCCAAATCTGAGCAAGTAAACAAAGTCTGGCGGGCTCAACGCTTTTGAAACTCTCCCGGTGGCGTTTGAAGTCGCGTGCAGGATGGACCAAAACCGTAGGCAACGTGCCAGAGACGTGTGGAGAGGGGTTTCTCCTCAGCGTTCATGTGACATGTAAATCAACATATAAACATCAGCCACTGCCATCGGTGAATGTCATCTTTATTTGCCGATGGCCGATGGCAGTTAAGGAGGCGAACATCGGCCGATACCGATGTTCATCCGATGCATCGGTGCATCCCTAATATATATATATTAATTCATACAAGGTATCCTGTTTTTTACATGTCTTGTATGAATTCCCCTTTTTCTCTTTGTTTTGCTGAGGCTGGCAGGGATAAATTAAGTTCAACTACAAATTAAGTTGAAGTAATTCACAGTGGTTCGAGAGTTGGAGACAGGTTAGGGAGGTATTATTTAGACAAAGAAACATCCTGTTGGTTACTGATCAGAGAACTGAAAAGGACGTTATGACGATAGCTGTATCTATGGGGAGGTTTCCGAGACAGCCCATTAGAAATGTATAAGAACTAACTGCCAAGGCTCTTCGTGGAGTTCTCTGTAACCCCTTTTGTGTGTTGCACTGTTACATGCTCCTTCTTGTACAAGAACAATAAATTCAACTTAAACTTTGCTTTGAATCCAGTCTTTCTTATTGAAGGGTCACTTTTGGAGAATTCCCATATCAAAAGTCTCCACCTAAGATTATATTTGTTTAAAATATTGGATATAGTATTAAAAAGATTCTGAGAGAAAATGGCATTATCAAAATTACTGGTATTGAGTTTAGCTCCCCTGTGACGAATAAATATCTACCTCTATCATCAGAAATGATTTGCATATGTACAAGGGGAGTGTTTTTCTTAATAAGGGTTGCCACTCCTCTTGCTTTTGTGCTAAAGTTTGACTGGAAGACATGAGATGCCCATGAAGGACATAATACTTTAGCAGCAGTTTTTTTAAAATGTGTTTCCTGGAGGAAACATATATCGACTTTGAGTGTACGTACATGAGAATATAATTTTCCTCTTTTTAATGGGCTATTCGTCCCCCTTAAATTCCAGCTACATACACTTTTTACACTAACCCTAACCCTAACTGAACATATGAACACAGGAGGAAAACAAACCCATGAGCCGTGTTTCCATATCACAAACTAAAAGTCAAAGCTAAACACTGGCGCCGAGTTAAGGCCCAATTTAGCATTTAACTACTTATCTCCCTACAATCCACCCATAAAATGTTAACAATGTGATAAGTCATCACATCACAGTCACCACAATCCTTGCTGGTTGCCTAAAGCGCCAAGGAACTTTCCTGGCTCTGCACTACTCCTTGATATGTTGAAAAGCCATCCGCTTCTTCATGGTTGCTGTTGTTAGGTCAGGAAAGATGAATATAGGACGCCCATTGTACTGTAGCAGTGGCTTCTCCCTCACCAGCCTCAGTACCAGCTCCTTTACCTGGAAGTCTTGCAGCCAGGCAATGATGGCTCTCGGTTTCCCGTCTTTCGCTGGCGCTGCGCTCCTGTGGGCAGGGTCCACATCCACGGGATGATCAAAGTGCTCCTCTCCCAGTAGCTCCGGTAGCAACTTGGGTGACAAACTCTGTTGGCCTGCCGTTCTCTGCTTTCTCTTTTATTCCAATTATACGGATGTTTTGCCTGCGAGAGGTCATCCAGGTCATCTAATTCTAGCTCTAATGTAATTTAGCTTGCTGTAGCATACACTGGGAAACTAGGCTCTCATGTCACCTCTCCAGTTCATCGAGACATTTTTCATGCGATTCAATGGCGTCCTCCTCTCCGATTTAAGGCTGGAAAGGGACTTGTCGAATCTGTTGTCCACAGCGTTTTTCATCGTACGTATTGCTGCTAAAATATCTTTGTTGGTAGCCGGGACCTCAGGGCTACCAGCAGTAGCACTAGCTGCAATAGCACCTGCCTGACAAAATCTCCTTCACAAGAACCTTTTTCGGATCTGAGCACCTTGCCTTTTTTTGTCATTTTATTACTGCACAGTATACGACCGCTAATAGTTTATTTAAAGACTTAAGGGTGAGGTGTACAAGCTAGGTCAAGCTCCCTACAAACACATCTACTCCACAGCATGGTCCGCCATCTTCCCCCTGAACTACTGACTTTTAGTCTCAGTTTACAAAGGGTCAAAGGTGATGCCTTCTGGGAAAAATGGAACACCTATATCACAAGAAGAAGTGATAACCTGCCTTAATGCCTTGTATATTTGTATGTGTATATGTGTGCAATTATGTATATATGAATATGTTTACCATTATTTGGATATGTTGGAGCCTATTGATTCTTTGTATTTGTAAATGCTAAGGATAATGATGACTATTGTAGATTATAATTGTTTTTTGCTGCTCAAGTCCCTCCTCCTAGTCAGGTGGTATGAACCCAGAATAACTAACCTGAATTATTTCATGAAAGATGTTGAGACATGGAAAAGAGAAATTGCACAATCAAAAATTGGACCACTGGACAGCATATCAAATGTATCCCACAAAACATGCTCTTCCACTTCCTCAGTCTCCTCAGAGTTAAAAAAGGCCAAGGCAGAGCATGCTGCTGTAATGGCTCGAGCAGCTGCATTGAAAGAAAAACGCAACTGGAGGAAACAAAACTGAAATCAAAGATGGAGCAAATGGAGTTGGAGGCAGACCTTGCAGCATCAGCTGCTAAAATAAAAATTCTCCAAAGTGATGACGTGGATCAGGAAGCTCCAGGTGATGGTATGGAGGAGTATTATGACTCTCATCATGAACCAGAAACAATGGACAGCAATGTGGAATTTGTGCATCTAGGTGCAACACCAAAAACCCCACTTCATCAAACCATCTTAAGTCTTCACAGACCTGCAACTACAAAGGGTACCAAAACACCAGAAAATAAACCTCAAATCAAGAATGTAAATGAAAAACACAAAACTGAAACCGCAAATCATAATCGCCCCATAACTCAGGTTGCACAGGATTACTCAGATGTGGTTGTTAATGCTGCTCACGATAACTTAGATGTGGTTATTCAAAGACAAAATGACTTAGCAGAACTCATTGTCTCACAGGAAAACCTGTCTCTGTTACCTGCAAGAGAGATTTCTGTGTTTGGTGGTAATCCATTGGAATATCAGTCCCACGCATTTGAACACATGATTGAAGACAAGACTAAAAATAATCAGGACAGACTCTACTATCTTGAGCAGTTCACCTCTGGTTTACCTAGAGACTTGGTTCGCAGCTGTTTGCACATGGATGGGAGCAAGGGCTATAGTGAAGCAAGACACCTTTTAAAAGAGCACTTTGGGAATGAAATGAAGATTTCTGGAGCTTACCTGGAAAAGGCCTTGAACTGGACAACGATTAAAGCTGAGGATGGGAGAATGCTGCATGCATACGCAATGTATTTGAGAGGATGCTGTAATGTGATGCAAGATTTACAGTATGTAGAGGAACTTGAGATCCCATCAAACCTAAGGCTGATACCATCCAAACTACCCTACAAACTCCGGGAAAGGTGGCCTACCACAGCTTACGAGACACAATAGAGAAGTGGCAGGAGGATTAGATTTAAGCACTTTGTGGATTTTGCGGAAAAACAGGCTAAGATGCTTCTGGATCTGTTGTTTGGGGACATTCAAGACCAAATGACAACAAAAAATCTATCCCAAGAAGCAAAAATGAACCAAAATCAATAAGAGGCAGCTTCGCTACTTCAGTAGCAGTGAATATGGAGAAAACAGAATGTGTTGTAAAACAATCATCTATTCCACAACAATCCCCTAAAACCACACCCAGTCCCATAATCCCTTCTTGTTGATTCTGCCATGGGAAACACACTCTGACTGACTGCTCACAATTCAAAACACAGTCACATGACAACAAGGTTGAATTCTTAAGAAGCCATGGATATTGCTTTGGATGCCTACTAAGAGGTCATCTAAGCAAAAATTGTAAAAGAAGATTAACATGTCAAGTTTGTCAAATGAAACGTCCTACTCTACTTCATATTCTCGGTGCAAAAGGTCCAAGACAGGAAAATCAACCAAAAGCCACTGCTGAGACAGAAGAAACCCCCATAAGCAGTGCTCTTGTTTCAGCCAGTGATGCAACTGGGGCCAGGAGAGACTGTGCACTTGCGACTGTCCCAGTCAGAGTTAAAGTGGCAAAAAGGAGCAGGTATATTCAGACCTATGCCTTCCTTGATCCAGGCAGCACAGCGACGTTTTGCACAGAAAATCTAATGAACCAGCTGAATGTGAAAGGATGCAAAAAGGAGATACTTCTGCGAACAATGGGACAGGAAAAGCCTGTAGGGACCTATGAGATTAGAGGACTGGAGGTTGGTGACTTGAAGGGCTGCACGTATCTGGACCTGCCGAAAGTTTACTCACAGAGTAAAATCCCTGTCTCAAAGGAAAACATAATCACACAAGATGATTTGAAGACGTGGCCTTATCTCAGTGGCATCCAGTTAACAGAAATTGAGGCAGACATTGATCTCCTCATTGGGACTGATATTCCTCAAGCAATGGAGCCATGGAAAATAATAAACATGATAACGGACATGATAATGGACCGTATGCAGTCAAAACCTTACTTGGATGGGTGGTAACTGGACCACTCAGTGTTGATAGTGTGACAGAAAATGCTGGGCCCATTGCAGTGTCAAGTAACAGAATCTCTGTTGTTGAGTTGAGGGATCTACTCATCAGACAATATAATCAGGATTTCTCTGAGAACATATACAAGGAGAAAAATGAGATGTCAGTTGAGGATAAACGTTTTATGGAGATTGGTTCCAGCTCAGCATTTCTTAAAGATGGCCACTATCATTTACCACTGCCTTTCCGGGATAAAGACAAAGTTATGCCCGATAACTATGGTTTGGTAAAGGAACACACACTGCACCTTATGAAAACATTTAGAAAGGATACAGTGTATGCTGAGGAATACACCTCCTTCATGGAGGACATCCACAAAAGGGGTTACGCAGAAAAGGTTCCACCACAGCAGCTTAGCAGAAAGGATGGAAAAGTCTGGTACATCCCACATCATGGTGTCTACCACAAGCGAAAGCTCAAGCTGCGGGTGGTGTTTGACTCTTTGACTTTGACATCCTTATTTCAAGGAACATCTCTGAACAAAGAGCTTCTCCCAGGTCCAGACTTAACAAACACACTCGTTGGAGTTCTGTTAAGTTTTCGCCAAGAAGAAATTGCAATCATGGCAGACACTTCCTGAGGTTTTTGTGGTGGCCAGAGGGTGATATCAGCAAACCACTTGATGTTTACAGGATGAAAGTTCACCTCTTTGGCACTGTATCATCCCCGAGCATTGCAAATTTTGCCCTGTGTCACACTGCCGATGACAATCAGAGGCATTACTCTGATGAAGTAATTTCCCAGCCTCCATTATGGACTGCGTCAGATATTCTGACATAATCATGAACTTTGATAAGACAGATGGTCATCAAGTAACTCATTTGAACTTTGATTTGCCTTGAACAGCATGATTATTTGAAGAGTATAAGGTTCCTTTTGAATCTTATTTATGTAATTGTTTTGCTAAAGCCAACAATTAGGGGCCGGGATCTTGGAGCCTATTGATTCTTTGTATTTGTAAATGCTAAGGATAATGATGACTATTGTAGATTATAATTGTTTTTTGCTGCTCAAGTCCTTCCTCCTAGTCAGGCCGTCCTCCTCCTGTGATTAGGGAGCGAGGACGGCTGGTTTTTCTTTGTCTGACTTTTTTTGTTGAAGTTGAGTGAAGGCAGTGAGGAGTGAAATGGTTTATCAATGGTTTATTTTTTTTGTTTACGTTTTTAAGTCAACCCCGGATAATATTTCTGTTTTTGTGAATAAATCCAAAATCCTTTTGTTGAAACCCGTCTCCATGAGTGCTTATTACTGTATTTACCTCCTCCTCACAAACTACTCTGATGTTTTTTTTTTTACCTTTTTTGAAAGCCAGAGTAGCCATAACAGGACATGTGGGTGTAAGTGAACACCTGCACAGGCATATGTGTATGTCTATTTTTTTGTTTTTCTTCTCTCCCTTTTTTGTTGTTTCTCTTGTATCAATAAGGACACTACATGGCTAGCGTCTGAATTATGTTGTCACATCATATTGTAACCATACCTTGATATTCACTGTATTGATGCTGACCATGTTTTGTACAAAAAAACTGTAGGTGCCAGTCTATCTCAACACCGTGGTGGCCAGGGTTGAAGAAATCTATTGCTGCCTGCTTAGACATAATAGATATCTTGCCACTGATGTTCCAATCTGCATAAACAGACATCTGTGTCTCTGGACTAGAATATGTTGACAATAACACCTCCATGGGTGAAAACATTCTCTTTGTCTCATTTGGGGCGTATAGTATTTGTGTTATCTTGGGGTTTAAAGTCTATCCACCAGCACGAGTTCGGCAGAATGTGAGACCGACTCAGGCACTTCTGATGTACTACGAGAGTCTCTCTAATTCTCCTTGGCCAAGCGTCAATAAATAATACAGCATTAGACATCAGAGACTCCTGAACACTTTCTTTCTTCCTGACCTCACCATTGACCTTTGACTTCAGCAATTTCTCCACAACATATAGTAGTATAAGTAAGAACTAGACATTAAATTAAAAGGGGAAAAGGGAAAACAAAATGACTGAAAAGGT